>JADBJO010030300.1:0-18049 GCA_016801955.1 Conus betulinus | reverse complement strand
GTGAGGCTTTGGAGGGGTCTAGGGTATGCATTAATGAGTCCAACTGACCCCAGACTGACAGTCGTAATTTGACGAAAAACATTTCTGTTTTGTAAACAGGGGCTGCTGTTTTCAACATCCTCGGTGCAGTACCGAGCGAAACTCGGAGGTAAGAGAACTAAACTTCGACTCGTCATTGTCCCCCCCCCCCCCCTCTCTCTCTCTCTCTCTCTCTCTCTCTCTCTCTCTCTCTTATATTACACATATATCATCATCATAATGAATACTTATATAGCGCCTATACTCGGCTAGAGACCAAGCTCTAAGCGCTTTACAATCCACACTCATTTACACAACGGGCTGCCTACCTGGTTAGTGGTAGAGCCGACTGAAGAGCTGCCAACTGGCGCTTCATCAAGTCAAGTCAAGTCAAGTCAAGTCAAGTAAACTTTATTATCTCAATTTGAGAAATTAATTTGTGGTCACATACATTCACAGACACTTCTGCATTTAACCGATCGATATCTTCGTCCTGACTGAAGAAGGTCATACTGATTTGCAAGAACGTGGGTCTGGTCACACGTAATCTTCTTCGCTTTACAAACAACACGGCACCTGTATAGCTCACTCAGACTTTTTTGTCTCTCACCAACGATTTTTCCTCCCACGTTCACCACACTTCTCAAGCACATTTCTGCTCTTCACAGTCAACCCACCATACCAACACATAAATGAGAAAGTTAGAACAGATTCCAAGAAGCATGAATAAAATGTCCGAAGAATGTCAGTATTCACATGAAATGATCGCAGCTTGCGAAGACAATATAATCTGGTTTGACATTTTTTGTGGACATACTCAACATGGGATTTAAAATTCAGCTTATTATCTATAAAAGTTCCTAAATATTTGTATGATTCAACACGTTCTACTTCAGCACCTTTGATAAAAAGTGGTGGTACAGCTTTTGGATTCTTTCTAAAATCAATCAACATTTCTTTCGTTTTTGTTACATTCAGATCAAGATAGTTATGATCGCACCAGTCAACAAATCTTTGAACCTCCTTGAAGTAAACAGAATCAGAGTTGGAAAGATCCACAAGTGCCGAGTCATCTGAATATTTAATGTACAAAGTTGAATCACTTCCTGAACAATCATTTGTGTACAGAGTAAAAAGCACTGGTGATAAAACAGTACCCTGGGGTGCGCCAGTTGAAATGACTCTGGAAGACGAAACAACACTTTGTCTCAATTTCTTTCCTTCCTTCATTCTTGCCATTTCTTAGCAGGGTGCATGCTATGTGTAACGTGTCATCCATACCAACGGCCAAACTGGCCTTCTCTTCCGAAAGTTGGAGATGGGATTTTACGTGTGTGCAAGATGTTATGCGTGCGTTCGCACATACTTCTTATTTGAAAATATTTTTTTGTTGTTGGTGTTTTATTTTTCATTTTCTTTATTTTACTGTCAAATTAGGGCGATTTTTTGCAGATGGAGGCTGTTCTGCAAAGTGATGCTGTTTAGCATAGATGCTGTGCCGTCAGGTCGTTTGCTAGGAAAGTGTCACTGTGAGGGATTTGTTGTCAGAAAGTTTATAAAGAGTGTGTGAACTGGGCTACTTTATGCTAAGAACTATTCTCTGAACATAATACGTCTCTGATGGTTGATTTACTACAGGCTGCTGCATTGTTTCAGAAAAAAAAAGAAAAAGACCATGGCCTTGGCTAAAAAAGAAAAATGTTCATCTCCTAAAACCACCAAAACAGATACGGCCATAACCATGGAAAACCAAACTTCTAGCCAATCCAATGACAAAGCCTCAAAAAAAAGAAAAGTACAAGATGCTAAGGAGAACCAAACCTGCTCCATGACTGACAAAGAAAGTGAAACATCTGCCAAGAAAAAGATACGAAGATCTGAATCAAGTGAATCCTCGGAGTCTGGGGTTCCAGTAGAGGTCGAATTAAAGAAGGAGATCTGTGTTGTGAAGATTCCTTATGCAGATCACTCTTACGCAGCAGTTGCTGAACACCAAAGGCCAGCAACACCCCCAAGCCCGAGCAGTCTCTCTGACCAATCATTTTGTAGTGGCAGCTTTGAGGAGCCCGGAAGCCAATCAGAAGATGAAGAGGCCAAAGTTATTTTGAGTGGCGATCCTTTGGCCACACAAGAAGAGATAGTATCAGACACTATCGACCAGGAACTCCATGAAGGTGAGTGTGTGTGTGTACAGATCTGTCTTGTAATCCAACCTGTTAATATGTACACAAAACCGATGATTACTACTTAACACTTTATTTCAAGTCTTAGTCTGTACTGTAGAGATCTGTTTTAAGAATACCTTTTTGATTGGCTAGTCCAAATGACATTCCAGATGCAGTTTGTTCACACACTTTTAGTGTTAACTTGATATTTAAACCCAGTTTTCTAAAGTACTTGCTTTTATTGATGTAGTGATATTAGAACAAGTATTTGCACAAAGCGCTCAGTTTTCGATTGTTTCTTTAGCGATAGAAGACTGTGCATGGCTAGACATTGTGAAACTCATTTGTGCGAATTTAACTGAATTTCTTTGGGGGGTTTTGTGTAATGTTACCTCTAGTTCTGCTGAATCTTCCAAAATGTAGAATGTTGTCTCATCCCATAACCCTTACTCCCCTCCCTTGCATACTTTACACACTCGCACTCGCCCATTTCATTTTCGAACTAATTTTGGTTGATGTTTTCAGTTCTGATTTGATGGTGTCTGATTTTTTTTAATGTAATCTTAAATCTCCTGACTGTTCAGTACCTTCTTTAGCTGTTGTTTGATTTTCTTTGAAGTGTAATACCATCATTAGATAACAATCGATTTTTTTTTGTAATGCTTTCAGATTCAGCTTGCAAGAAGAGGTGAAGGCAAAAGGCTTAAATGTGAGGCGGAAGAAGATGGAAGAGATTCCAGAGGAAATAAAAGTAAGCTTGCTTTTTTCCCCTCTCCCTAGCTCCTCTTTCCTTTCCACTTTTCTCCATCCCCTTTCTCATAGGCTTGTTAGAAAATGTTGGCATCAGTGATACTTTTCCACTCATCACAGTGGTAATATAGATCAGGAAAATATTTTATATCATTGTAGAATCTTTACAAAACAAAGAACTAAAAAGAAAAAATAAACTTCCTTTACAACGAAAAAAACAACAACACAAACTGTGCTATATTAGATTTTATACACAATTGAATTTTTATGTGTACAAGAAATTCTGATACTTTTCAGAGAAGAAAACTTCCTTTACAATAATTCATATTTTGAAAATAATGCAAACTGTACACAGTTATGAAATTTTATTTTGTATCACACATGCATACACAAATGCAAGAATATATATATATATATATATATATATATATATATATATATATATATATATATATATTCCATAGCCTGTGAAACACGTGACCAAGGGGACATCATTTTTGTTTGCCAGATTTTAACTTTTAAAGGACCAGATTACTCGGGGTTTAAGTTAAACGTATATTTTACTTTAAACATGTATGGTCAGTTTGTGTATTGCTGCAGCTGCTTGTGACTGTTACTGAACAGCTCTACTTGGCATCAGCTGGTCCAGGACTCTTCAGGCCCAGGTTGACAGTTACATTCTTGTGCAATTTTCATCAAAATCAGAATACACTTAAGACACTGAATTGTCTCTTGGCAGAGAAAGTTTTCCTTGACAAGCCACTGACACTATACTGACTGAAGAAAACAGACAAGAATTCCAGACTCAAACTGTCCCTTGAGCCTGATGCAGGGGTGTATTTTTTTTCATTTTCATTAGAAATCTGGACGACAGAAAAACAGTAGGCTGCCATGATTTGGTTTTCTCTCGATCTGCAAGATTGTTTGGTAAAATGCCCACTTAGCAAAATTTGGCAGGATATCTTTTCCTATGATTTATTTCGTATAGTCTGAATGAAAGCAAATACAGTGAAAATATGCTGTGGCTCACCCCATGAACAAAAAATACTGAAAATACATTGTCGTTTATCTCATAATTTTGATGCTGGGTGCAAAATCCACACTGTCCCTATTAGTAGAACTAGAAGCTCTTCAGTCAGGAAGTAAGAAGGTGACTTCCTGTCAAGCTATGGGTCTGCATGTACATAGGGTGAAAATGATTTAGTCAGTGTGTTGGAGAGGGGGGGGGGGGGGGGGGGGGGGGGGACAAAAAGATCTAGCTTATAGCGGTTTCTGAAAATGAATGGTAAAAAAGAAAAATGTGCAAATTGCAGGTAAAGAGAATGTTATGACGTTCAGTTGATGAACTGACAGTTCCAGTCCCTACCCTGTATTGTCAGTCTGACAACCACAAATTGTCTGTCTCTGAGGATCAGCTTTACATAGCCAATCCCACACATGGCTGTTAACACGTTAAAAAGTGCAGTCATGAAATAATCGACTACAAACAAAAACTAAGTGAATTATAAGCAATAGATATCACCCATCTACAAGACCCAAGAGTTCTGAAGTTTTCATCCATTACAGTTGGTCCATGTTAGGAGTCGATAGGGTTTGTATGACTAACAAAATGTGAGAAATCTGTTCACTTTGAATGATGAATCATTGAATTTAATTTTGTTTCCAGAAGCGTGCACTCGAGTATATTGAAGAGCTCCAGTTGAAGAAAAAAGATAAAAATTTCCAACTGGTATGCAAAATCTGTGAGAATGGGAAAGTTTTCACTGCTGCAGCATCTTTGATCAACCATTACAGGTCCCACGCTGGTAAGTATCTTTTGTGCTGCATAGTGCCTTTGCATGTTATAGTAAATGACTATAGAATAGGATTGGTGTTTTTATGTTGGTGCAGAGTAAAGGTTTTAGGGAAATGTACAAGTTGACTTCTCTAAAAATGCACAATAATTTTTTTAAAGTTCATGCACATACATACTGCTCAGACATAAACTTTGTGCCACTTTCGTATGATACTAATTATGATTGTCATGTTGAAAGAAAATACACTTTCTAGCTGGAAGCTTAAAGGTCTTCTTTAGAAATTTTCGATAATTTGTTAAGAACAGGTCTACATGTCATATAATTACAGTATGGTATTCATTTTTCAGAAAAAAATTGCTGGAAGAATTTAATAGATAAAAAACGACTTTTGCACACCTGTTCAAACCCCGTGCGGTAGACCGAAAACCGCGTCACTTGATGGAGTGGCCGTCAGCCACGACCTACACAACAGGGCAACGCCAAGTGAAATCAACATGAATTGCGATCCCCCACAGCCTAAAAAGTCACGAGGGAGTGGCAGATATTGGGCTGTAGGCGAGCGCAGCAGCTAAGCAGGAGACGGGACATTCTTTGCACACATTTCTATTTGATCCAGATACTCGAAAGAAGTGGATTCGGTTTGCGCAAACATGCTGGGCCGCTAAGTTCTTTTTACCATGTCAGTTCCAGCTGGACCACGGAAATGAGCTATTCCGACAATTGCCCAGCCCGTTCGAGTGGATCAAAAACTTCGTCTGCATTGTGCACGTACACTTTGAAGGCAGAGTGGTGAGCTCATACAGATGAGTACGATAGTCGCACGTTTATTCTGTTCTTATCTATGGACAGATCACACTTGTTAAATTGAATGAATGGCAATGCGTTAAGGCTTGAGGAATCTCCGCTCGCCGTCCACGCATGATCGCATCAAGAAGTCAGTAGCCTCCCTCGAGACTTCGGTAAAGTCTGTACGTCTTCGGAATGCTGTGTTCGGGCGTCCAGCTGGAACTGAAACAGCTCGTTCTGTGGTCCAGTTGGAACTGACGTGGTAAAAATAATTTTGCGTTCAAACTGATAAGGTAAAGGCCTTGCAGAAACATCCCCAGAGTCACATTGGCTGTCACAATCATAGTCACTGCTTTTACATGATAAATTAAATTCTGAGCGAGATGCGCAAGAACCATCAGAATCGCTTTCTGTCGCCATCGCTGACACTCGTGTGACGTCATATCCAAGAGCAGTTAAGCCATGCCAAGATATAGTTGATTACCTCCAGTTTTCTTGATTACAGGTGAAAATGCCCACTTTTGCGGATCGATTTCGTGTGATCGGGAGCGAATCGGATGTTTATTTTACCAATTTACCAAACATTTCATATTTCTGCATAAGCTGACCAGTTATCGAAAACCTCTAAAGTAGACCTTTAACAAACATTTTCTACTTACTTTAATGCTTTTCTTTAACTTCATGATTGCATTTTGTTACTTCTCATAATTTCATATTAGAAAATTGAAAAGCTTGATGGTGTATATTTGTCCTCGGTATTATAAACTGCAAGGAATCCCATAGCCCTAAGTGGAATCTTGGGCTTTTCCCCGTAAACCTGAAATCTGTTATGAGGAAGACCTTACGGGATTAAAACAAAAAAAAAAAAAAAAAAAAAGAAAAACCCATTGTAATTTTGTGTAGATAGAGAAACAAGATTTGTAGTTTTGTGTAGATAGAGAAACAAGATAATGGATGTTGATGTATGTCATTCTGTCTGCAGGGATCAAGTTATTCAAATGTGATTTGTGGGGGTTCATTCACTCGAAACCACACACTGAATTACCACCTGTTGGTACATGCAGGTAAATTTATTGTCGACTGCGAGTACTGTGGCAAATGGTTTAGACACCCGAGTCACCACAAGGTAAATTTCTTGTTTAACTTATTATTCAGACATGAGAGTTTTGAGGTTTTTAGCCTGAATTACGCTTTTTAAAGGTCTCTTAAGTCAGTCTTGAGATTTGCATAAATCTGCTGAGAAAATGGAGGGCAGAGGGATATGTAATATTTAGACCATCAGGTTTCAGGTTATCAAAGCAGTTAATCAGTTCACTCCAGTTTGGTTTGTCCAAGCTTCTGCTGGCGCCAAACTTCAATGGCAAAAAAATCTGTTGGCTTAAAATGTTTCAAAGGCTACCAGCAGAAGAATTGGCAAGAACAACAACAAGACCCCAGGTATCAAGAATCGTTGGGGTCCATAATGGTCTGAAAATAAAACAAAATGAAACAAAACAGAACACAGCTTCAGGGGACTTGACCCCTGAACCATCAAGTCCATAGGTTCTGGAGCCCACTGGGAGGGGGGGGGGGGGATGGGTTGATGCCAGCTTTTGGACCCTGTGGAGTTTTTCAGGCTTTTTCACCAGTGCAGGTCTGATGTCAAATTATTTTACTGATGTCAAACAGCCACGCCTATTGATTTTTTTTTCAGGGGACTTGACCCCTGAACCATCAAGTCCATAGGCTCTGGAGCCCACTGGGAGGGGGGGGGGGAGGGGTTGATGCCAGCTTCTGGACCCTGTGGAGTTTTTCAGGCTTTTTCACCAGTGCAGGAAACAGCCATGCCTATTGATTTTTTTTTCATTTGTAGATTTTTCTTTTTTTTTATCTCCACATAGTGATGTTCATAATTAACAAAACCGTCTCAATAGATGTTGACACGTGGGTCCTGTTTTAAAGAGTAACCAGCCCCACCCACCCTTTTCCAAATATTAATAAACAACAAAATCTTCCAAGTTCAAAGTCATATTTAAAGAAAATCCAATTTAGATTTGCTTTGCTGTCCATGTCTGTGTATGTATTGTTGATATTTATAACTGACCACTGTGGTCGCCCATTTGTTTTCAAAGTCTGGAATCCATCCATAGCGTTACTGTCCATACCCAAATTCCTCTTTGTACATTGATGATATTTATAACTGAACAATGCGGTCACCCATTAGTTTTCAAAGTCTGGAATCCATCCATAGCATTACTCCCCATCCCCCAATTCCTCTTTATACATTGTTGATATTTATAACTGACCACTGTGGTCACCCACCTGCTTCCCAAAGAGTAGAATTCGTCCTTAACATTGCCGCTATGTCCTGGGTATATCACATGCTGCTGTTGAAGTTTTGAAAAGGTTGCATACATAGACGAACTATCTTCTCTGCTGTCTGCGCCATTGTTACTGGTTCAGTGGAATTGACCACAGGCGTGGTAAATACACAATGGCTGCCACTCTGTCACACTCAAGACGAGCCAAGAAAAAAATTGACGGCTCCAGTCCAAGCACTTTGCAGATGACAGTCACTTTTGTGTGTGGCTGATTCCACCGAATGCTGGGTCTTCATACTCAGAATCACCTATGTGGGAACCGATAAATGTAGGATCACCTTATACAGACAGATTGGAAGTTATCTAGTTGTGGCAGATTGGTACTAAAAGATCAATACGTGGGGCGTGGTAGAGAATTCAATTCATGTGATTATGACAACATTACTAGGTGACGGTGTTGGGTGTGGGGAGTGGTGGTACCATTAAAGTAGTGATACAGTTTTCAGTATACTGATTACCCCCAAAGATTGCTGTCGAGTGGTCAACTTGTATAAGGAACATCTGTGCACTGCAGTGTGTTTGAGTGCAAACATTTTTTTTGTTTGTTTTTAATTGGAGAAGAATTTTTTTTTCAGAAAAGAGACTTACATACCACTGTGTATTTTCATCCCATATGCCATTAATTATCAAGTTTACTGGATGTGAAACTTGCATAGCAGAATAAGTTGCAAAAAGATATTGTGAAGAAAACAGTTATATTTCTTGTATTTTGATTGCAGGAGCATTTGAGACGACATACTGGGGAGACGCCATATGAATGTCTAGAGTGCTCACCATGTATCAAGTATACAACGAGGAATACGTATAAAAGGCACCTTAGAACCCATCATGGCAAGATTCTGAGCAAATTTGGGACAATTATGATGAGTGAAGAGGAATTTGCAAAGGTGAGAACCAAGAAATCCAAGAAGTCTGCATCATCTGATGCATCACACCATCGACAGAAGTCACCCTTCAACAGCAGAATCGTCCCCAAACAGAGAGAAACCTCCACAGCTGCCTTCTACATCTTCCACACCACTGCCGTCAGTGCCAGTACCTCTCCTGTAGGAACCAGTCTCTCTGGACTGAGTCCTATGACGACACAGCCATCATCAGGAATCCTGCCTCCCAGGGGGGCTATACAGGCGGCAGCAGCAGCAGCACCGTAGCACTTTTGGAGGTACCAAACATGGTGTGCCATGCCTCTGTGTACCCTACATGCAGTTCTCTCTTTTCGGCGCCCATCATCCTGATGCCACAGGCCCCCTTTAGTATGGGGCAGCCCGTCATTGCTGTGTGCCAGCCTTTTGTCACTGTGAGTACAGACTCTCAGGGACAAACCTTCAACACCATTACTGGGTTCGAACCCATAGTGCCGAAGGAAAGTGCTGCCCCCGTGTACACCTCGCACTCAGAGCAGGGTCAGACAGGTGGTGCTAGAGAAATGGATATGGCTGACAACAAACCAGTGCGTTATGTCACCACACAATTGAGGCTTCCACACAGTCCTTAGTGTCATTCCATTTTACGCTGATCTTCCCCCATCATTTCTAGCCCCACCTGACTCCCCATCCTACCACAGCCTTCCTCCTCCTTCATCCGCGCCTGGTCTGTCATTATCTGTCCGTCTGTGTAAGCTGCCATTTTGTTTTTTGTATATTTCTTGTTTTTGTTTTCTTTGGGTGTTTTGTTTTTGTTTTTTTTTTGTATATTTCTTGGGTTTTTTCTTTGGTGTTTTGTTTTTGTGTTTTCGAGAGAATGACCTTTTTTCTATAACTCTTCAATAATCCCGAAAGAGCCCCGTGATCGACGGGGATATGATGATAGAAATTTATTATTGTTATGCTTTGTTAGTCTGTTGTGCTTTTTTTCTTGATAACTGAACAATAAGAGTCACTGAGCTTGGTCTTGCATTTGGTGCCTAGTTTTTTTTTCTGGCCTTTATCAAGGCAGGGTGTAAAAGGTTACCAAATTCCATTTTGTGAAGCATACCTCGGTTTCGTGGGTTTGATTCAGGTGAGGATGTGAGCGTTGCTGATTTTAAGCTAGAGTAGGATGCTGTGCGTTAGGTTTGATCCAGGGAGAGAGTGAAGAGTGTTCCTAAGGTTAACCTGATGTGGGATACAACATTTTGATAGGTTTGACTCGGATGAGAAAGTGTAGTTTTGCTATTTGATTGTGTATTGCAATTAAATTTTACCTGGTTTGTTCAAGAGCAGGGTGTGAAGTTTTTACTGGTTTTGATCCAGAGAAATCCGGTCTAGGATCCAAGGATTTCACTATGTTTGCTTTGGGTAAGGGTTGAAGTGTTGCCAGCATTGATCTGGTCTGACATTTTACTTGTCTTATGCAGGATAGGATGTAAACTATTGCTGAGATTGATTTGATTCAGGGTGTGAAGTCACTATATGCTTGATCCAGGGCAGAGTGGAAAGAGTCCATTTGGCGTAGAATGTAAAGTGTTGACGGAGGTAGGGTGTTAGGAGCTGGTGAACTTCAGCCTCCAACATTTCAAATGTGTAAAATCATCTTTCAGCTGTTTTGAAAACATTTTCAATTAAAAGTACTTGTTGTAGGTTGAAATAAAAGTTTGATTCCTTTCCAACTATTTTTTTTCTGGTAGAATGATATTGTAAGTTCCAGGAAATGCCAGTTTAGAGCTAACAAATCGGAAAGAGATGTCCGGCGTTAAGGGTGCTGCCCTTTGACCCTGTCAGTAGGCCCTCTGTTGCTACCGTGGGCCCTCAAACACTAAATGGTTCTTCCTGTTTTGTTGCTGCCTGTGTTCATGCCTGGAAATTAATCTGTTGGGTAAATTTAACTAGGTTTGATGGTAAGAATTGCTGAGTTTTGGTAGGGTGTAAGAGTAAAGCTTTATATTGTTTGATCCAGGGCAAAGTGTAATTGCTTATTTTGGGCTGGTTTAAGATGTAAAGCTTTTTTTGTTGGGTTTTGTCCATGGTAGGGTGTAAAATAAGGCCAAATTAGTGTTGGTGTAGGATGTACAGCTTTAATGGGTTTGATCCAGGGAAGGGTGTAAAGTTTTGCCAAGCAAAATGAAAAGCTTTTTATTTGCTTTGATCAGCGATTGCAGAATCTGACCTGGTACTAAGCTTGTATTGATGTTTTTAGGTCTGATCTGGTGAAGATGAAAGTGTGATTGGAACTCATCTGGGAAGGTGCTTTTTAGATGTTTTAATTTTGGATCTGAAGAAAGTGTGAAGTGTCCCTGGGTGATGTGTGGCAAAAAACTGTAAATAGGGAATCGGAACAATGAAATGGGGGAGGCAGGGAACAGCAAAATTGTCTTCATAAACAGTAAACTTTGAACTTACTGCCTTTAAAAGGGATTGTGATGGTTCCCTCCCTTGCAGCCAGTGAAGAGTTTTCATATTTTCTTAATTTCATTTTCCCAGTTTTTACATCTTCAACCTCTTCAACCTCCTGCCCCCCTCCTCCTCCCCCCCCCCCTCCGTAAGTTCAAAGTTTGCCAAGTCATTACTATGAAGACAATTTAGCTGTTGGCCTGCGCTTGTTTTTTTCCCCCACTATTAGATTGTTCGTCTTTGTATTTGTCTGACTTTATTCAAGTTTAAAAGGCTGTGCCAGTCTTGAATAAAAGTTACTCTGTGTTAGGTTTCCTTATGGGAGCAAAGACTACCCCACTTATTTACTGTAAATAGGGAAATTGAGATTGCGGCTATGACAGCTCCTAAATCCCTTTCTTAATCATCCCCCCCCCCCCCCCTTTAGATTCATTACCACTCGCATGCCATGTGTGCAATGTTGTTTTCAGATCTTTGTTTCATACAGAGTCATTGTAATGAAACTTTGCGTTATGAATGCCTTATTGAGGCTTTTATTGTTATTAGGCTTCATTTTGCAGTTCATAGTCGCTCGCTGAATGACTGAGTAGTGCATTTGTAACCATAATGAATGCGTTGTTAAGAATTTTATTCAGATTTAGGCAGGGGATAGCAAATGCCTTATGTTTCCTTTACATGTTATGGTAGAGTTTGAAGTACATGAGATATGATAGACGTCTTTCTGTTCACCATATGGTTTGAGTTTGGAAATTTCTAATGGATCTGGTCAGTAAGGAACAGTTGTTAATCTGAGTTTCTTTTTAAAGAAACCAAAGAAAGGAGGGGAGAGGAGGGGGGGGGGGGGGGGGGGGGAGAGTTGTCTTGTGGTTGCACTTATTCGTTGTTTCGTGTTGTGTGACTTTTGGTTTCCTCTTTAAGGCAATAGGGTGGCATGAAAATTGTTTTCCATAAACTGCGAATAATGTGTATTGAAGGAAGAAGAGAAGAGGGAAGGGACTTCGTTGTTGAACCACTCCAAATGTAGAAAGACTTTGCAGTGACGAAAGTTGACGTTTGAAATCTGTGCTCCCCCAACTTTTGTTGTCAGGCAGCAGAATACCCTGTATGAGTTTTTTTCAACGGTAGTTGCATCACAAACTTAAACAGTTTAGAAAGATGTACAAGTAGCTCCGAACTTGACATCGCCAATGTTGCAAGCAGTTCTCTGCCCATCTTCACAATTTTTGCTCCAGTCTGCTCCATGATAGCTTTGGGGTCTGACACACCTTCCTCTCCTTTCGAAATAACACACACATTTATTTTTCCCAAAACGGCAAAAAAAAAAAAAAAGAATTTACAACTCTAAACCTAAGATGTTCGCAAAAAGATTGTGTATTGCATAAGTGGCTAACTTTGGTAAGGTTATGAACACATTTACTTTGATTTTGTGTGTTTAAGCATGTGATGAATAAATATAAAAAAAAGGATAGTTTAACAGAGCTAGCGTTAAAAATGATTGTGTTTTTGTTGTTACCACGCTTTCTCATTATTTCTAAGCACACTAATCATTGATATGCTGCAAAAAGTGTAGCGAAATAGTTATAATCCTTGAAAGCATTTGATCTATGATTTAACAGAACTAGCGTTAAAAATGATTGTGTTTGGTTGTTACCACGCTTTTTCATTATTTCCAAGTACACTAATCATTGATATGCTGCAAAAACGTGTAGCGAAATAGTTATAATCCTTGAAAACATTTGATCTATAATTTTCATGCCACTTCTTGCCTTGATTGTCATCCAGTGTGACTGCACAGCAAAATACTAGAAAATACTGTCCCATGTTACAACATTATCTTGTGCTTGGCGTAAGATTCATCATGATGTAACCAAAAAAGTTAACCTCGTTTACTGTGTCATGTTTCATTTCATCTGGTTGGAGTCATGCTTTATTCAGTAAACCAACCTACCTCTAGGCCAGCCCCATACCCCTGTACTGCAAGAGCAAGTTATTTTCAAGGCATCATAACATGTTTGTTTGCTTCATGGAGTTTGCTTCATGGAGACCATAGTGCCTTGACAGCTCTCAGATTCTGGGATGGGTGTGAGCTTTCCAGTTTTTTGAATATCCATGTACAATTCATGAGGTTGTCACCTAACTACTTACGATGTTTCTTTCATGACAAAGAATGAGCGCGTGTGCATGTATTGAACAGGAAGAGAAAGTACAAGTTGGTCAGTTTTCATGTGAAACACATATGCTTGTACATGTTTTGTACAAATGTAATAAACGGAATGCAATAACGTGCATCATTATCTACTGGTATAGCACTGTGTGTGACTGCTCAAGGTTGCGAGTTGATAGTGGATGTGGCTTTGCAGGATTCGTATGTGAGAAGGGTCGGATCTGAAATTCAGAGGGGATGTTGTCATTGAAACCATTTTGTAATGTGCTTTTACACAGTTTTTAAACAAATAAACAATGAAATGAAATGAAGCGTTTGTCTGGACCCACAATCTCTCTCTCTCTCTCTCTCTCTCTCTCTCTCTCTCTCTCTCTCTCACACACACACACACACACACACACACACACACACACACACACACACACACAACACACACACAACACACACACACACACACACACACACACACACACACACACACACACACACACACACACACACACACACACACACACACACACACGCATATTATGAACACGGACGCAAACACATAGGCATGCTCGCACACACATACACATACTCGCTTACATCTCATCGAAAACATCAAACAAGTCACTTCTCGATGTTATGATTGTGAACCAATCAACTTGCCATGTTTGTATTCCAGTTGGACTTATACACGCTTTCTTGTTCTTCAGTGACTTGGGGGACACAATAGGTTTTTCACTTTACAAACGTTTAGTCTATGATCTCATTCACTCAAAGACCACAAGTTAAATCAAACCAAACAAAGCAGTGAGGTTTGGTTGTGGGGTTCTTTTGATGGTAGTTCATTTTTTTATGAGCTTCGTCTGTATGCTCATGGTAGCATTAGTTCCACAACATACGTTCAGAATTCCCATATTTACTCTCAGGTTTGTCCTACAGCACCGATATTCCACAGGGAGCAATCGGTATTAAGTTAATAGAAGACAACACACAAGAGGAGACCTAACGCTGCCACTGAGTTGCTTCAGTTGTGTTCAGTGGTGCCTGTTCTGAAATCCCAAGATCAATGATTGCTTATTTACAGAGTCTGCATGAGTGACCATTATACCCCTCCCAAAAAATGCCAATATGGCCATCCAACGCTGGGACCTCATAATTGCCTGTTAAAACCATTTCGACAAGACCTTATTACAGGCATGATCAGAGAGAGGAAATCCAAATTGTCATGCAATGTGAGATGTTTGTATGATGATCAATGAGGAGGAAGATGTTATGGAGCTCCATTCTGATGACAGACTACATGACAGGACTGTCTGCCTTCTTTCATAATATATCATGGCATTAGCCAGATCAGACAGACAGTGTTGGTCAGGAACTAGGTGTTGTGACAGAGACACATCCATGAAGTGGATGAAACTACCAGACAGTGTGGTTCCAGACTTCCCGTTTGAACATGTTGCGCACTCGGCTCTGGGTAGGAGCTGGCAAGGGGCCAACCACAAATCAATTCCTTTAATCATTCCAGTCAGTGTCGTCCCAGGCCACCTGTCTGATGCTAACCACTGTACCACCTGACTGTAACCATATGACAGCGGGTGGTCAGAAGTTAATGTGTGTGCGTACGTGCGTGTGTGTGTGTGTGTGTGTGTGTGTGTGTGTGTGTGTGTGTAATTTCTCCGGCTGTTGTGTGTACAAGTGTCAGGTTCAGGATATGTAGGCAAACTTGAAACACCCTTCTGCAGGTGTTGGCATGTGTTAACAGATTAGGTGTCATACGTAGCATTCGTTTGGAGTGATGGGCGTGCGATTATCTGATCATGGGAGCAAGAGTTAACCTGTTGTTTGTTATTTTAATTTCAGAAGCAAAAAGTTGAAAAAAAGGCTTGTTAACTCTCAGTCAGACGAACTTGTAATTTTTCCAGACTCCCCTCGTGTCTCCTCTGAAGGATTTGATACTTGATGTGTTGTGTGACCCCACGGCGCCGTAGTGTACCCTATCAGAATACAGTACGCCAGCATGGAAGTTTAAGCTAGAAAAAAGTCGTCTATTCACTTAAGGCGTAACTTCATTGATTTCTTTACGTTGTTGCTGTTGTTGTTGTTGTTGTTGTTTTGTTTTTTTGTTTTTTTTGTTTGTTTTTTTTTTGCACGTGTTATTTCTGTGAACGGAACTGGACTTGTCTTGTAATCTCGAAATTTGATTCTGTATTTTGTTTGCACTCCAATAGGAATTTGCACATCATTTCTGTCTAACCTGATTTGGCCTTTTGGTTGGCCAGACCATAAACAGCATGACTTGATTTGTTTACCGATTGATTTGTTCATTCACTTGTCCCGTTTTTCTTTTATATCATTCATAAGAGTGACCTTGTACAGGTAGGTCAGCTTGTCAAGTTATTTGTGTCAAAATGGAGTGACTGATGATGGCGGAGAGACGAAGCAAAATTAGAAAGAGAGGAGTTAGTTACCGCCAAGGACATTGACAAAGCACAGGGACAAGACACGATACATTTCGACCTCTTGGGTCTTCTTCAGGCCAAAAAAAAAGCAAAAAACAGATCACATTTACCATTTAGGACAGTACAAACAAAGAACGAAGAGAGAATTATCTGTTGGCCATGTGGTAGGAAGAATAGCCGCCAGACAGAAACGACAGAGGGGATTATGGGAGAGGAAAAGTAGGGGGGAGAAGGGATGCGTGGAGGGAGGGGAGGAGTGAGACGATGGGGTTGTGTAGCTAGTTTAGTGGGGTGGTGTGTGATATATGTCACGGTTGTGGTTAAGATGGATTGATAGTAATGCTAAGCAGGAGGGGGGGGGGGGGGGGATTTGATATATATGTATATATATATATATATATATATATATAAAAATTAAAGCAGGCACACTAGCCACACACTCTTCATGTTTTTAAAGCAGTTTTCATTTTGCTTTGCTTTGTTTTTAAAGCTTTCGCCTTTTATTTAGGCTTCGTCAGTATCTCTTGTTTCACATTGTGCAATGTGAGTGGTGTCCAGCGTATTCCAGGGTTTTACCTTCATTTGAAACTCTCTCTCTCTCTCTCTCTCTCTCTCTCTCTCTCTATCTATATATATATATATATATATATATACATATATATATATATATATATATATACACACATACATATATATATATATATATATATATACAAGAATAAAACACAACAGTCGGTTCATGTCTCAGACTTGTATTTTTAACAAATTTTCGCTGTTGACAGCTTCATGAGGCCAAGGTACAATGATAAAAGCCTCACATCAAGTAAAATGGCATATACCGTTGATGGTGAACTCCTATTCAGGTAAACCAGGTAAAATCAGGTAAAAAGAGGTCAACAACTGCCGCATGCAGGTCATTATTCAAACCCAATAGGCCCTCCAACCACACTCGCACACATACACAGATACACAGACCAATAAACACCCCGCACGCACACGCACGCACACGCGCACACACACACACACACGCGCGCGCGCGCGCGCGCGCGCGCGCACACACACAAGCACACACACTCGTACGCACGCAGACAACCTCCTCCCCCCCTCCCACACACACACAACAGAAGTATACATACATATACATACACACATATATACATATATGCACACACATACACACACATATATACATACGTTTACCTACACACACACACACACACACACACACACACACACACACACACACACACACACACACACACACACACACACACACACACACACACACACACACACCCATACACACACACACACACACACACACACACACACACACACACACACACACACACAACATAAGGGATAGTAATGATAATAACGATAATAACGATAGTGCTAGTAATTATAATTAATAAGTAGAAGAATAAAATGAGAGTATCTGTAATTTAAAAAAAAAAAAAATTAAGAGAATAGAATAGATCAATGATTTCGCTGGGTGATGAAGGAGGTGGTAGTAGTTATGCGTGGGTAGTTGTGAAAGGTGTGTGGGTAATGATAATGAGGGAGGGAAGGGGGTGGAAGATGAAATGGGTGATAAGGTATAAGTGGGGGCGGGGGGGGGGGGGGGTGTAAGGTTTTGGAAAGAAAAGGGATACACACACACACACACACACACGCACGCACGCACGCACGCACGCGCACTCTCTCTCTCTCTCTCTCTCTGAGAGTGTTGCTCAAATTTCCTGACCAACACTGCAGTTGTCTGTATAGAGTTGAAGCCCGGCTGACGCCAGGATCTGTTATGAAATAAGTGTAGAGTACACTCCCGTCATGCAGTCACAGACCAGACTGGAAATCCGGAGCAACATATCCATCATACTCATTCTCGTCGATCATCATAAAGTCTCAAATTCTGTGGCCCTTCATGTCCTACTGTAACGGCCTCAGTTTTGGTGTCCTCTCTACGTTTGTGGCCCTGGTTTGATTTCGTCGGGGGCACCTGTATCATCTAGTCTATGGGGGGCTGTCATTGGACTGATGTGGTGGTGCTATCCAGAAAGAGAGCTCACTCTCGCCGGCTCTGCGACTAAGCAATTACTGTCGACAGGGGGCTTAGTAGGTGGTGTCCTACGTATGTTGGATCAGAACAAGCACTACTGAACACCACGGAGGTGACTCGGCAGCAGTGTAGTGTCTACTCCGGTGGGTTGCCTCCTGACAATTTGAAATTGACTGCTCCCTGTGGATTGCCGCCG
>JADBJO010030299.1:0-18049 GCA_016801955.1 Conus betulinus | reverse complement strand
TTTGTACTTTCAGTTTCACTGTTAGATACGCGACTTACGAGCTGCTAGCTTTGGGTTTCTATTGCACAGTCATATGAGAATCGCCTCAATTCCCAGCAAAATCAACTTTAAAGTGTGACAGTCTAGATCGCGATCAACACGAAACCAACGGCTGTGACCCAGGTAATCTTCGACCTAAAATCAACTTATCAAGTATTATCGTCTACTCGAATCATACATGTTGATAAACTGTAAACTTACAATGCTTGTATTATAGTACCAACAACAAGTTTTGAAAGCGACCAGCGATAAAAACTTCGACGTAGAACGAATCGTTAACCAAGGGACAAAACTCCTATACTTGAACTTGTCTCAATCGTGTTCGTGCCTTACTTCCCCAACTTGATCTACAGCCTACTAATTATTATCAAAAACAATGGCTGCAGCACGCATTCCACAAATGAATTGGCATTCAGACAATCACTCAGAAGCATTTCTGCTGTTCAAACAAAAACATAGAAATATACTGTGAAGATGAAGATATAACAGACAATGCAAAGAAATCACTCAAAATTCTGCGTGGCATAGGTGATGAAGGCATGCGCCGTCTTGCTGCATCCGGTCTTTCAAACGAAGACAAGCGCAAAACCTGATAAACTCTGGGAATTTTTTGAAACACGACTGAAACCAAGTATCAATTTTCGCGTTCATCGCCTCCACTTCATGAACTGCCAAACAACGCAATGATGAATCTATTGACGACTTTATTCTCCGTGCCCCGTACTTTAGCCCAAAAGTGCGAGTTTGAGGATGTTGAAATGGAGGAAAGGCTGCTTGAAATCATAATAGCTTCTACACCAATAGAAGATTTCCAGAGATTCTTGCTACGACAACCTAAAGGCTACAAACTTTCAGACGCACTAGCTGAAGGGCCGCCGCTATGAAGCAATCATTGCAGGGCGCCAGCAGATACAAGACCTCAACTGCCTCAGAAGAGGAACAAAACCTGTTGGAGAAACACAAAATGCTGTAGACTGTATTAAACACAAGTGTGGCAACTGTGGTACGAGCCACAAACCCACGTAACTGTCCAGCGTACAGTGACATATGCAGCTACTGCAAGAAGAAAGGCCACTGGAAGCGACAGTGCCGCCAGCGTCAGAAGGAGGAACGTGAAAAGGGGGTGCAAGCAGCACTAAACAACAACAAAGAGAGACTGCAACAGGGAAAGGACGGATCAAGTCCAGGAGAAGGGTCCATGAAATGCACTCAGGACAGAGCAGTGATGACTCTGACGACAGCCAGTATGGACCAGAAGAAGAGGAAATTGACAACGTCATTGTTGGACTTTCTCCCATCCAGATAGAACCAGTTCGACAGGAAGCCTTCGCTGAAATAGACATTCGTAGAATTGAGAAGAGTGAAATACAGCGACTCAAACTAAAAGTCGACACAGGAGCCTCAGGCAATACACTGCCACTGCACACTTTCATAGAGATGTTTGGCCGGAAAAAAATCTGCAAAAATCACACACTCTAAAACATACACGGCTAACTGCCTACAATGGACAAGAGATCCCATGCAAAGGATCAATTACCCTCCCAGGTGCGGTACAAAGACCCTGACTTCACTCCTACAAAGTTTTATGTTGTCAATGTTGATGGACCACCCATCCTAGGACTGCCGACCTGCGAGAAGCTGAAACTTGTCACTATACACTGCAACAAGGTTAACATGGTGGATGTCACAACTATCGAGGACCTCAAGAAAAACTACCCTGACCAGTTTGACACCCTTGGAAATTTCAAAGAGCCTGCAATACTTAAAACAAAACCAGATGCAGAACCATATGTGGACGCACCTCGAAAATGCTCCATTCACCTGAAGGAGAAGCTGAAAATAGAACTTGACAAGATGCAGAGCCACGGTGTTATTCGAAAAGTAACTGAACACACTGATTGGTGCTCAAGTCTGGCATACTCTGTAAAGAAGGATGGATCACTAAGAGTGTGTATAGACCCACAGAAGCTCAACAATGCCTTAAAAAGATGCCCACATAAAATTCCACTTTGGAGGAGATCAATCCACAGTTTGCAGGATCCACCGTATTTTCCAAACTAGATGCAAAAGCTGGCTACTGGTCAGTTCCCCTCGATCCAGAAAGTCAGTTGTTAACTACATTCCGAACACCGTTCGGCAGGTACTGCTGGCAACGCCTCCCATTCGGCCTCAGAGTATCACAAGACATCTTCCAAGCCAGAATGGATGAGATATTGGAAGATCTCCCAGGAGTAGTAGGCATTTCTGATGATGTTGGCGTGCATGGCAAGGATGAGGCTGAACATGATAAAAACCTCAGAGGCCTCATGGAACGAGCCAAAGAGATGGGGCTAGTCTTCAATTCTGAGAAATGCTACATTCGCCAATCAAAGATTTCATTTTTGGAAACATATACTCCAAAGATGGCATACAACCTGACCCAGCAAAAATACAAGGCATACAGAGCATGCCTGTACCACAAAACAAAGAGGACCTACAGCGCTTCCTAGGTATGATGACCTACCTCTCAGCCTTCATCCCAAAAATTTAGCAAAGAATCGCAACCCTTGAGAGAGCTCCTCAAGAAAGAAGTGCCCTTTGAGATGTCAGAAGACCATGTGCGTTGCTTTGAAACCCTAAAGACATTGGTCTCGACATCAACATACCTCAAGTTCTTTGATTCAAAGAAACCAACAGTCCTGGGAAGTAGACAGTTCCATGAAAGGTCTAGGAGCAGTCATCCTCCAAGATGGACAACCAGTGGTATTCGCTTCCAAATCTCTGGACACAACACAGAGCAACTACCCTAACATCGATCGTGAGATGTTAGCGGTAGTGTTCGGTATCACCAGATTCCATACCTACCTATTTGGTCGTCCCTTCAAAGTGATTACAGACCATAAGCCTCTGGAGATGATTGTACGCAAACCACTCCTAAAAGCCCCGCCTAGACTCCAGCGAATGCTGCAAAAAAAATTCAGGGATACGACTTCCAAGTGGAATACCGCCCAGGAAAGACAATGACTCTTGCTGACACACTATCCCGACTTCCGAGCAGCACAGACAAGACACCAGTCGACCTTGACCTGAGAGTCGACGGAGTGGATCTGTCCAATGATGAGATAAACTTCTGCGAATTTGACTTCATCAGCTTTGCTCCAAAGAAACAATATCAGCTACGAGAAGCCACGAAGCAGGATCCTGTCCTGAACAACCTCATGGAAATCATCATCAATGGTTGGCCAGAACACATCAAAGACCTACCAACAGATACAAGGCCATACTGGTCATTCCGCGATGAGTTGGCCATAGAAGATGGAATCATTTTCAAAGGACAACAAGTCATAGTTCCAGAAGGCAACTTGAGAACGGACATTCTACGACAACTCCATTCATCCCACCAGGGAATAGAGAAGACACGCCGGCTGGCACAGCAGTGTGCATACTGGCCAAAACATCAACAAAGACATAGAACAGCTCATCAAGACATGCGACATCTGTCAAGAAATGGCCAATGCCAACATCAAAGAACCTCTTCTGCCTCATGAAATTCCTAACTCCCCATGGAAAAAGCTCGCTACTGATCTTTTCGAAATCGATGGCAAGAACTTCCTGTTGATCTGCGACTACTTCTCCAAGTACCCTATTGTCACTGAAATGTCAAAGACAACCAGTCTAGCAGTCGCCGAAGAAACTGAGAAAATGTTGGCAATGTTTGGCAGACCAGACACCATTGTCAGCGACAACGGACCTCAATATCAAGGCCAAGCTTTCCAGGAGCTTATACAGAGATGGGGTATTGAACATGTGACGTCATCCCCCAGATATCCAAGATCTAATGGTTTCATCGAGCGGCAGGTGCAAACAGTCAAGAAAATGATCAAGAAATGCAAGCACGAAAGAAAGCCCTACCAGACTGCCCTCTTGGACCTCAGAGCCACTCCCATTGATGCTCACCTCCCATCCCCAGCTGAGATGCTCATGGGAAGACCAATTGCCACTCTACTACCATCCCACATGGTGCCTGGCCCAAACGACCACAAGTATCGACAGCAGATGGAAACACAGGAAAGAAGTCATGAAGAAAAAACTACAACAAAACGGCCGGTGACCCTCTACCACCACTGTACCCAGGACAGAGAGTCAGAATCTTAGACAAACAGACCAGCTTGTGGACACCAGCTGAAGTCGTGGAAAAATCTGAGGCACCTAGGTCATACCAAGTCAAAACAAACCAGGGAAATGTCCTTAGAAGAAACAGAGGAGACATTAGAGTCAGTCCACAACCCACAAGACAGATGCTGGACACGCAACATTATATCTCCCCATCCACAACCATGCCCAAGATAGGGATAAGACAGACATTCCCAAATCAACAGAGCCAATGTCAGATCCTGTACATGACACACGACCAAGCAGTCCATACATTCCCAAATCAACAGAACCAGTGTCAGATCCTGTACATGACACACAACCAACCAGTCCACCACCACCTCAACACAACAACCCAAAACAGCTGACCAACACAGACACACACACTCCAAAACCACCACCTACAACACGCTCAGGTAGAAAAATCATCAAACCAGCACGCTATAGATAAGATGACTCAAAATAAAAACCCAACATGACTGGAGATACAATATCAATGACATTTGAAATAACAGACGTTTAAAAATAGCAGTTTTAATGTGTTTTAAAGTTCATTCAGTTGTGTTATTGTTAATTTGTTAACTGACCATCCAGCCAAAGAAAGGGGGATGTTGCATATACGCAAATGATATATTTGTACTTTCAGTTTCACTGGTAGGTACGCGACTTACGAGCTGCTAGCTTTGGGTGCTACTGGTCTTTCTCTTCCAGAGTAAATGTACGAACGTTTCGCCCAGCCTTCAAAGTGTCATTCGTTTGAAGAAGGGTAAGTACAGCACATTTATCTTTTTTGTTGTGAAGTTGTAATTGAAACCATGATTTTGTTTGTTTTGTAATACTTATTTCATTTTATGTATTTCAACGTTTTCCTACGTGAAACTTTTGCATACATCGGTGGTATTGCTCTTGCGTTTTTATCTGTACACGGTCTGTATTTCTGTCGGTCATTCAGATTCATGAATCTGAACCTTCTTAACCACTATAGTATATGCTAATGTATGCATTTTGTCAGTCCACATAATTTTATCCTGACTAGCCTTTCAGAAGTTGAATTGTTCAGTCGGCAGTGTCCAAATGTTGTAGAAGCAAATAAACTATTATTATTTTATAAACTGGTCCTGTGTCATTTAATGTACAAAAAAATGTTCATAGTCCCAATGCTTGGCAGAAGTTTGTATAGGAGAGGGAGGATATGTATTGCGAGAGAGTACAGTTTCTTCCAGAGGATTAATTAGCTTAACACTCCGTATTTTTCTGTGCTGTCCTTCTCCAGATGACTTAAAGTTTGAAGCAGTGAATAAGCCACATGACTGATTGAACAGAACTCAGTTTGTAAACACATTTTATGATGCCTTTATGATTTCTTGTGCCAGCAGAATCCCAAGCATTGCAACTACAAAGTTTGCAGATATTCAGATGTTCTCGTTTATAATTTAAACATGGTCCTGTGTACCCCAGCATTGTTTTAGTGTTTCCAAATGGTAAATGCCAATCTGCTTAAACATCTAATTTTGCAGGAAACATTAAAGGTCAAGACTAAGAAAAGAGGCAACCGAAAGAAAACTGAGGCAAGTTGCTCAGGATGGTTGTATTAATAATTGTGTGATTTTTTGCTATTTAGTATTTTGTTTGATGACAGTTTTGTTTGATGTTTCGTATCATAAAAGTTAAGTCCTGTCATTGACAGAATGTTTTTTTTTTCATGACAAAAAGGGGATCCATGTGACAAACTGATATCGTTTTTTAGTGGGAGAGAAAGGCTATCTAGCTCAACCATAACAGTTCCAATTGGGAACATCGAACAGCATGAACATGTCATAAAATAGGCTGTCTTTCTTCAACAACGATGGTGGCATGGAATATATCATCCAGCTCAGTCATGTCAGCTCAGACTTGGCAACATAACAAGTTCATAGCATATAAATTGTTAGCATAATTTTCATTTACATTATTATGAGAGTTTTTTTTTTAATTATATAAACTTTCCAGGATTCAATCTGTGACAGTTAGTTTTGTTCTCATCTCAAAATGGCATCCCAGAATAATGATAAGGAATGTTATTTCACCACTTCCAAACATACTCCTCTTTTAGGACATTAGTAGAGTCTTTAAACAGATAAGATGAAAATAATGAAGCCTCGAACGCTCAAATGTCCAGTTAGAGATGTAAAGAAGAAAAGGTTTACAAATAGGTCTTGCAAGAGGAGAGGATCTGATATGGCATTAGGAGGTCCACTGTAATGTGTAGTTTTTGTAATGCTGTTGGATGAGCACTTCATTCTAAAAGGTATTCCATTAGGGAGGAAAGGTGGCAGAGTGGTTAAGATGTACGTGGGTTTGAGCCCAAAACACAAACCCATTATGAAAATTGGACTTGAAATATGTTTAACTTCAAACCTTGCCAGTAGGAGGCTGTCATGATTCATCAAGATTTTGATAGACATGCATAGGCAGCAATAAAGACAGTGTCAGAGTAATAGTTTCAATTTACCATGCATTGTGAATTTCAGTATTAGCTCTTCTCTGTGCCATGTTTACTTACAATCTTTACATTGCATTTGCATACTTTTTTTCTTACATCTTCATTATTTTTCAGGCGAGACCATGCCTATTCCCATACCTATGCCAGTGATAATGAAATAGGTAAGTAATTATCGTGATAATGATCTTAAGAGCAATTCTAAAATAATTTCATATTTGACGTTCATATTTCATAAAGTGTTTGATTACATACTACATGTGTATTTTGTTTAAGTGTTTGGTGTTTCTTTTATGTGGTATACAGTATACTGCTAAGCAGCCCTTACACTTTTTTTTAAATTGTGCATCAGGTTGATGAAAAGAGAAGCAATCTCTACTTTATTCTCAGTGTTTACAGACTATTTGATGCTTTTTTTGCCCCCTGCTAATGATAATAATGCTTAGTCGCGGAGCCAGTGTGAGTGAGGTCCCTCACCACACCCCCCTACCCCTGAGGGCATTACCACATCAGTCCAGCAACTGAACTTGATGACACCAGTAACCATGACATGAACTCACCAAGGGCACAGCTGAGAAAAGGAAACTGAAACTGAGGTCGCTATGAGAGCAGTGCTTGAAGGGCCACAGAACCTGAGACAATTTTTCAATTGTGCTAATTGGTGAGGATGAGGAAGATACAGATGATGTCACAGAGTTCATTTTTGGCAAGAGACCACATGACATGGCTGTACTCTATGCCTACTTAAATAATATAGCCCAGCATCAACCAGGCCTGAGAGATACAGACACCTGCAGTGTTGGTCAGGACATTTTAGCAAACACTCTCGAAGCACATCCATTAAGTGGATGAGACTCTACTGTGTGGTCTCAGTCTTCCCAGCTTAGCCCATAGCAAACTCAACTCTGGGTAGGAGCCGGTCGGGGCAAAAAACAACCCACATGACTGATGGGATTTGAACCCACTACTTCCCAGGTGGTTGTCCCTTGACATTAACCACTACACCACGGTGCCTGATAAATTGTCTGAAGCTAATTAGCGTGTTTTGTTTCATTATGTTGATGGAACAAGGTTTTAGAAGAAGTACAATATTCTTTTTTCATTTATATTGGGAGGAAGGTGGCAGAGTGGTTGAGATGTTCACCTGCCAATTCAGTATGTGAGAGTACCTGGGTTGTCACCCGGCCTTTTTCCCCTTTTCTCTCCCCAGTTTGATTGACAAATTAAACTGAACATTAAGTTCATTGGATGTGGACTATAACTGAGTCAGCCCGAACTGCCTTCCTGGTCCCCTGTGTACCTTAAAGAATCCACAGTGTGAAAATCAAAACAGGGGGCGGCGGGGGGGAAGGGGGGTTCCACTGCCCTGGCAAAATTAATGTAGATTGAAGACGGCTGCCTGGTAGTTCTTACCAGGCCCAAAAAAAGTGCCCCTTGTTCTTCTTCTTTTTCTGCGTTCCCTGGTCATGCTGGTCAGATACAAAGTCCGGTACCTCGGGCAAAGTCAGCAGTCTGTTGGAGTGAGTCTACCATTCCCCACAGCTTTTCTGGGAGTTCCACTGCACTGGGCCAAAAACCCACGTCTTGGGCTGTGGAAGGTGGGACAGCACTGAAGTGTGTGGGCTGGGTTCTGTGGGCCTGTACCGCATGGGCGCTTATCTGTATGCGATATATTCAGGTGATATGCGGGAGAGCAACTGGCAGTGTGCAGTTCTTAGTCTGAATGTGGCAACTTATTGGGCATGCTCAAGATGGTGAATGGTCATCCTTCTATACCTCCACCTGTTGGCTTTCTCTCCATGCAGTCCTGAACTGGCTGTGACTGATTGTCTTACCCTCTCTAGATACAGCATGGGCAGGTTGGTGTTGTTGGCTGCCCGCCTTGGAGAGTCTGTTCCTGCTCTCTTCATTCCCTTCCACTTCCATAGCCATTGTTTTCAAACTGTTGTGTGAATGTAGGTATAATAGTAACGCAAAAATACTTCATTTTCCTAAAGCGGTACCTTGATCTATACCTAATGTGATGGTGGAGCTTTGGGTCGCCAAGAGAAACTTGCATCGCAAACCCATTTTGTCGGCAAGAATTTCATTTGACCAATGTTTGAGATTTGGTTCTCAGCTGCATTATTTATTGGTGGTGGTCATTTACTCAATATGTGTGGCAGAACGCTTTCGATGACTGTACAAGTGGATTATTGTTAATGATGACTCCACATACTGATGGCTTTCGTCACATTTTTTTAACTGCAGAATGTTTTGTACTACACGTATGCTGTCGGTTTTAAAGCAGAATGCACAGCGTTGCTCCAGTCATAGCACGGATCACTTGTCAGGTATAAGTGTACATACAAATTAAAAGATGATTCAGAATGAAAGCAGAGGTCAGCATTGTTACTCCTTGTTACAGGAAGGTGTGACCAAGGCAGCAGGCAACAGAAACCTGATGAAGACCAGCCGCAGCACTTGTCATCTGCCCTTGGAACACCAGTTTCCTGTCCCCACAGAACCATGTGGATCTACTTCTTCAACAGATGAACGAGGTGAATATGTGATGTAATCCAGGTGTTTCTTAAATTATTTTTGG
This sequence comes from Conus betulinus, assembly GCA_016801955.1. Lineage (NCBI taxonomy): Eukaryota > Metazoa > Mollusca > Gastropoda > Neogastropoda > Conidae > Conus > Conus betulinus. Next base: position 8,816 of record JADBJO010030299.1, on the reverse strand, counting down.
CAGTTGACTGATTACATTGAATCTTGTCATCTCTTAGAGGCTGTGGAAACATAGTCTGGTTTCATTACAAATTGTCAAAGAATAGCACATGGAGGCTTCAGATGAAGTTCACACACTCAATCTTTCAATACAGTTGGCAAATGATTGGCTGAAAATAAAGAGTAGGTGGGTGAATCAGTTGCCATGTCCTGGACAATAAAGTAGCTGAGGTCATAATTGGCTGTGTCACTGCATGTGTGCCACTTCCCTCTCTTAGCAAAACCATTTTTTCACAGATTTTGATAACACAAATAAATGTCCACATGATCAGTGAAGTAGTTGGTAGGTTGATTGATTGTGAGAATAGGTTTTCTTTTGTTAGTTCAACATTTCACTTAGTTGCAGTCCACTTGCATTTTTCAGACCTAAGAGTCCAAATATTTGGTTAGTAGTGTAGCTTAACTACAAGAAATGTGTCCCAGATTTAAAAGTGATGATTTTTTTTATTTAATGGCTAACAGTTAATTTCAGTCTTCAGAAGTATGGAATAAGCCATGGCATATGACTTGTCCATAGGTTGTTTAAGACTAAGTATTATAGAAAGACAAGTTTTCCCCTATTTCCTCCCTCCATGCAAGTTTGTCAAGGGATATCCAAGGAAAAATTTTGCTAAGTCATTTTAAGGTATTAGTGGCATTCTATCAAAATATGTGTGTGTGTGGTGTGTGTGTGTGTGTGTGTGTGTGTGTGTGTGGTTTGATCATGTTAGTAGTGGTGTAATTGTATGATATCTTATCACCTTCTGTAATGATTTCATTTTTTAAGAAAAAATATATTACTTTCTTATCTCTTAAAGAGGTGCTATGGCCTCATAGTTGAAACATTTTACTCCAGAAGTCATAATTTCATTTCTTAAGACAATTTTTCCATGCGTGTTTATTACCAAATGTTTGTTTATTTACGGTTAGTTTGTTCATTCTTTGTTGTTGTTGTTTTATGTTTTTGTGCCACCCCTGCAGCACTGTACCTACACCACTCATTTCATGATCTTCATCCACAGCCATACCTCATCTTGTCTGACTATAGCCATAGCCTAGCTTGTCTGGCCAGTGCAGCACTCATGGAGCAGTCAGTGCTAAGTCATTAAGAGGCAGCCCACAGAGGAGGCACTTGCACTGCTGCCTGCTGAGTACTTCAGTGGTGTTTCTGTTTCTTACATATATTTAGAATCCTTTTAGACTATGTTTTTAACCTGGTTTCAGAAATGGGAGGATATTCCTTGCATGTTGCCATGGCAGGCCCTCAATTTTATGGTCCTGTAAATTATGATTCATCTCTGGGATAGGTGAAAAGTACACATTCAATGAAGCATTTGTTGTTTTCTTTTTTCAATAGGCAGCGGTATTGGGCTCTATGCGGTCAGCTGGACATTAAACAGTCATGATGATAATAGTTAGTGGCAAAATTTATATTTTTTTTATCTTTTAAGAAAAAAGCCCCCATTGTTCAGAAATATCTCATTTCTGCTTTCAGAGTCGAGCCATGATAACTTGGCTGAAGAACGGGGCATCACTTGAAAAGACCAGAAACCCTCATGTCTACAGGACACCAGCTCCAAGAAATAGGTGCCAAAGGCAGGGATCCAAGAGACATCGGAAAAGAGTAAAGTGCTGCATTGAAAACTGTTCAGGATTGGTTGTAAACTTGGCTAGACATCTCAGGCAAATCCATAAAGACATTCCTGAATATGAAGTTCGCGATCTGATTAAGAGAAACAAGGGAACACCAAAGCGCTCATATCCTGTGCTTCAGTGCAGCGTGGATGGCTGTATTTGGAAAGGGACAAGAGTTGACAAACATCTAGCTTCAAAAGTGCATGGGTATGATAAACACACTGCTAAAATTGTGGCTAAAAATATCAAAAGCTCCAGTGCTTCTTCAAAACATACTTTGGGCCAGAATAAGTATACAGCAGCATCTTGTCAAATGAATTTCTGATTGGTTTGAATCGATAGAAGGTGGAACTTTGTGCCTGACTTTATGGATACTCATAAGCAAAAGGAAAAAAGAAAACGAAACAAAAAGGTTGCATACATGGTTCAAGTGGTTTTGGAAAAAATGCCTGGGAACGGGAGAATTTCACTCATCAGCTCTTCATCGCCTGTCAACAATTGGAAGACCAGTAAAAGATGGTCAGCTTTCAGTAGTTGAGCAGCTAAAAGTAGACAAGTCCTGGGGCACAGTGAAAAACTATTTGAATGCTTTCACCCATTCTTGGGACTTTTTGGAAGCAAAGCAGCCTCCTCTCGTTGGTGCTGCTTTCTCTTGCTTCTGTTCGTACATGTCTGAAGGGGTCACTCCACTGTGACAAAATTTGCTTTGGAAGAGCTCCAACGCCGAAAATTACAAGACAGGAATGAGGTGATCAATTTTGATCACATAAAGCAGTACTTAAAGATGAAAATTGCCAAATCTTTGTGAAATCTGGTGTCAGTAAATCACAAGAAGTTGAGGAGCAGAAAAAAAACAAGCTCACAGAATTGGCCGACATCTTCTCCTCCAGTTGGCTGTTCAAAACGGGAAGAGGACAGGTGTGTTTTCTGACTTGAAATGCTCGGATATTGGAAAAGCACAGAAGGAAGGGGATGGATACGTACTGCTAGTGGCAGAAGGAAAACTTTCCGCGTTTTCTGGAGCAGCAGGTATTTTTTGCTCTGATGATGAATTTGAACTTTTGAACAAATTTATCACAGATGTACGACCATTATTTGATCCCAAAATGGACCAAGTGTTCTGCCGTCTTTCTGGAGACCGAGCTTCTGTTGGAGAAATAGGTGACTTTTTGAAAGATGCTTGGGTTGACTTTGGTTCCATTGTGAGTTTGGATGTGGGCAAAATGACTTTCACATTGATCAGAGAAAAACAATTATCAGTAAATCAAGAGAAGAAGGGATCAACAGAGATGAAAAACATGACATGGCTGTTCACATGGATCACAGTGTGCAAACTGCCGATCGACATTATGATGTGAGCACCGGTTTCAAAACTGACAGCAAAATTCCGTACAGTCTTTGCCCATTTTCATGACCCTTTAGACTCTGATGAAGAGGAAAACCAGGATGATATCTTGCCCTCCAGCAAAATAAATCAGGCTATTCATCTCTTAAATTGCATCCCCAAACAGGAACGTTATAGGATGAAAACTGTGATGACTCTCCACAGGTTTTGGGACAGGTGAAACCAAAAGGACATACATTTGGCAAGCCTGATCTTTTCACTAATGAAGACAAGATGAGACTGTTGAGATGTTGCTCAGATCTCATTGACAGTGGCAGAAAGAAAGCATTTGTTGTCACAAAAGCAATGATAATCCAGAAAATACAGCTGTCAGGACCAAACTTTTCTGATCTTTTAAAAAATTACACAACAGCTCAATTGTGCAACAGGATTCGATGTGAAATAAGAAAAACAAAGTAAGGTGGTCGTGCTATTGTTTCTTCACAAAACATCATTTACTGGAATGCATTGCTGAGAAATTCTAATATTCCATTGCATTTTATTGTTAGATTGTGCAAGGACAAGTATAAATGTTCACACCTTGATGTGAATAGTCTAAGACCAGTGAGCATTTCATATGAACTGAAGTGAAAAACCAGAATGCAGACAGATTATTCAGATAATTCATGTGTAGAGAATTCTTGGAGCCTCCATGACAACTTTTTCTTACTGATTTGTTGTTATTATAATTTGAAATAACAAATGTTTGCTTTGGTGTGGCAATTTGAAAATAAAATCTTTATTTTTTGTTTTGGTGTGACATTTTGCATGCATATGTGTGTGCTTTTTCTCCACAAATAGTATGAAAAGCTTTTTGTTGAAACAACACTAAGTTCTTCACATATTTCATCATTGTAGAAAAAACTGCATTTACTGGTATTTTTCATTTACCTTGTTTGTTGGAGTATTCATATGAAAAGATAATAAAGATCACTTTTGTGTTTTAGAAATTTACTTTATCTCCACAGAAATTAACTTAGGTTTGAATGTTACAAAAAAGTCTGGTTGTATTGGTGTATTTTTTTTTTAAAATGGTATGGATACAAGACAAGATCTCAGTGACCAGCACCACGCAAACTGTGAGGGCATTCTATTGAAAAGTAAAATGCTAATGAACGCTTGCACTGGAAGTGTGCATGATTATTACATTTTGATATATATCAAGTTTTTGTAGGAATCGGGTTTCCTTCTTTAAAATGTGATCTTATTTTTTTATTTGAGAATTTTATCTCTTGAAATAAATAGTAGAGAGTAGTCAGATCTGTGGAATGTCATAAAGGCTGCTATATGGTTTACCTTTTGCCCTCTGCGTGTGAGTGTGTGGTGTGTGTGTGTGTGTGGTGTGTGTGTGTGTGTGTGTGTGTGTGTGTGGATTCTCCTTGATTTTTTTAACAAAATGGAAGTGTTTGTTAAGTCTTAAGCACAGTTATCTGGAAAATTCAAAGGAAATATCATTTTGTACTGTTTCATTGCACTCTTTTTAAATTGAAAAAAATGAACACATTGAACTTCCAAGCTCATCTCTCTGGAATGGAATTCTAGGGAACTAATGAAACCCCTGTTCCCACACCCATCCCCGCCTCCTGTAGGTGCAAGAGTCTGCAAAACTGTAATGTGAGGAATGCATGCACAGGTCCATAGCTTGTCTCTCAGTGTTTTGCCAATGTATAGATCTTGATATTACCAATGTGCTTTTAAATTTGGGATGTTAATTTTGACTCGCTGTCAAAAAAACTATTTATCAGGGTCATCTCCACTTTCATCTCTATCAGAAAACATGTTCGACATGTAGTTTCATTTTGATGCTGCCTTCTAAAAAAAAATTCACCAAGTGTGTCAGAATCATGACCTTGATATAGGTCCGTGTTGAATTGTCATATCAGTGTGGAGTGGTATATATGTATGCATGTATATGTATATATATATATATATATTTTTTTTTTTTTCTGTTGAGAGGATTTTACTATATTTTCAAGCTTGTAACTGATTGTTCAAGCAAGCTTTACTCTCTTTTGAGAATTTCCTGGTCAGTATTTACTGGAATGCTGAGAAAAATGATGCTGTATATTTTGTTCAGCTTTTTTTTTTTTTTTTTGCTGTCTCATCATGTGTGCCCTCTCAGTGGCATTACTCCCATGCCGCTCATTCCGGACGTCTGTCCACAGCCACACTCACCCTGGATTGTTTAGCCGTAACGCCGTTATTGGCATTCCACAGGAAGCAGTCAGTATCAAGTCGCCATGAGGCAACCCACCAGAGGAGACCCTGCACTGCTGCCGAGTCATTTCGGTGGAATTCCGTGGCGCATTTTCTGATCCAACATACTCGGGACACCACCTACTAAGCCCCTTACTGTTGACAATAATGGCTTTGTCACAGAGCCAGCGTGAGTGAGGTCCTCCTCCGAGGGCACCACCACGTCCGTCCAGCGACGGCTCCCATGAATGGATGAGACTCAACTGTTTTGGTCCCAGTCTTCCCAACTGAGCCAGTAGCAAACTCAACTCTGGGTAGGAGCCAGTGGGGGGTGGAAAAATCCTGGCATTTTCGAGGATTCGAACCTGACATCCCAGCTGCCAGTCCTCGACGATAACCACTTGGCCACAGGCTGGTGTTTTGTTCCAGATTTTTATGTCGATATTTTTTGTGTTTACAACAGTTGTTTACTGAACAAGACCAAAGCACATGCTTTGGTCGTTTTTAGTTGGGTTGCATAACTTCAGAACTTGTCTAACTATTCATAATCACCTCCCATTATGCAATCAAAATGTTTTGTCTATATATATGTGTGTGTGTGCATATATAAATGATAAAGAAAAGAGTCTTGATTAGAAAAGTTTTTTGTTTACTTTGAAAATTATGCAGAGTGAAAAAAAGAAGGCAGGGGCTGATAATGTGAATGGATTCTTTGAATAAAAAGAATGTGGTGAATTTATTCTTCTTCTGTATGTGTGAGAGAGAGAGAGAGAGAGAGTGGGTGTGTGTGTGTGTGTGTGTGTTGTGTGTGTGTGTGTGTGTGTGCATGCATGCATACATGAGTGTGTGTGCATGAGTTTATGTGTGTTTGTAGATGGTATGAATAGCATAAGACAGAAAAGCGCTCAGCACTGGAGAAGTTTTTAACACCTGAAACCTAATGTTGAAATGCCCGGTTTTTATAACTTTTAGGTGCATTAAAGTAATGGAGGATTTCTGCTATGAGCCCCAAAGGACCAAATAGCTGACGCTGATGCCTTGTTTCCTTGAAGCTCAGAACACAGTGTTAGCACCACCCTCAGTCACCCTCTCCCAGTTAATGGTGGTACCCTTTTAGCCACACAGTCAGAATGGAGTCTCTAAAACACAAGACCGGACTGTGAAAGGTACCACATGCGACCACTCTGTGTGTGTGTGTGTTCAGGGGAGTGTGGTGTGTGTATTTTTTCGTATGAATTGCATCATCATGACTTCACGATTCTCTCTCTCTCTCTCTCTCTCTCTCTCTCTCCCTCCTCTCTCTCTCTCTCAGTTTATACCATGCACAAACACACTGATAGTGATAGACAGATCCTAACAGAGACAGACAATATTCAAAGAGCCACAGAATAAATGTTTTATGTATGACCAAAGACTGAAAGAAAATGACCAAAGCATAAACTTATCTTAACATTTAGAATGTTTTAACTGGGATAGCTGTGGTTGTATTCTTATCTTAACTCTAACTCTCACCCTTGAAGTAGCCGTTCACACATTAGGAAGCCTTTCACCTCAACGCTTAAGTAGATTTTCCAACCTGGGTAACATATCACATTATAGGTAGCGGTGGTAGTGTCCAGTAGTAAGTAGCACATCCACATGAAGTAGCTGTTCACAATATAGGAAGCCCTTCACCCCTGGGGTTCAGTAGCCGATCACAATATAGGACACCAATCACAAACTAAGTAGCCTGTCACTGTTGAACCGCTACCTAAACCCTAGTTAGGTCACCAAATCTGTGGAAAAAAAGATCCACCACAACCACCATCACCACCACCACCACCACCACCACCACCATCATCCGTGGCGCCTCACACTCATTCCTACCCCCCTCCCCCCACCCCCTCCATCTCCCTCATACCCTTCCAATCACAAATACATCCGCACAGTGCTGAATCAGACACAGTGGGACAGTGCCTGATCTTATTCCCCCTCCCCTCCCTCCCCCTCCCCCTCCCCCTCCCCCGTCATCTCCACTACCCCCTACTTCCACGTCGCCTAACATACGTCTTCTGTGTCCTTATCGTCCTCCAATATCCAGCGAAAAGAACACGTTCTGACTGGCAAAGAAAGTGTTGGGTCACATCACTAAACCCAAACACTGGCCTTCCCTTCTCAACGCTGGCAAAGTTCGTTTTCGGACCGGTTTTCCTTTTCAGACCATCCATCACACTGGTATCTCAGTCTTCCCCCGCCGTGTTCAAAAACGCTTGTCCCTCCCACCCCCCCACCCCCCTCCCCCCGATTCCCACAGTCGTAGATCATCAATGTGGAAACAAAGCCAAACAGAACCCCCTAAAACAAACAAATTCACAAACGAACAAAAAGTCCGTTTGAAGATTGTCTGGCAAGGCAGTTGTTGGCGAAAAGGGTGATAGTGAACCGGTCTTCTGCTTCAAATGCCTGTCTGTCTGTTTGTCGGTGTATCTGTATTCATGTATGCTTTTATGCATGTATATGGGAGGGGGGGGGGGGGGGGGGAGGAGAGAGAGAGATAGAGAAACAGACTGACAGACAGACAGACAGACTGACATACAGAATAGACAGACAAGACAGAACGAAATACAGAGAGAGAGAGAGAGAGAGAGAGAGAATCGATGTTGCGACCACCATTGTTTCCAAAAGCAGAAGCAAATACAAAGAGACATACACACACACATAGAAACGCGCATGCTCTGTTTCTTTGTCTTTCTGTTTCTTTCTCTGTTCTCTCTGTTTCTGTCTATGTCTGTCTATCAGCCTGTCTGTCGGTCTGTCTCTTTCTTTCTCTCTCTCTCTCTCTCCCCCCTCCTTACCCCCTCCCTCCTTCTCCCACCTCTTTCTGTTTCTCCCTTTGTCTCTACCTCCATTTCTCTGTTCCCTCCATTTCTCTGTCTGTCTGTCTGTCTGTGTTTCTGTCTGCCTACCTGTCTGTCTGTCTGTCTCTCAATTGTTTTTTTTTCGTTCTCTTTTTCTGTCTCTGCCCCCATCTACCCCCCCCCCCCCCCCCCCCCCCCCCCCCCCCCTCTCTCTCTTTCTCTCTCACGCTTTCTACTCTACCCCTCTCTGTTCCTCTCTGTCTCTCTGTGTCTGTCTTTCTCTTCTCTCTTCTCTCTTCTCTCTCCTCTCTCTCTCTCTCTCTCTCTCTCTCTTTCTCTTTCTCTCTCTCTCCTTCTCTCTCTCTGTCTGTCCCTCTGGTTCGTCTGTCTGTCTCCGTCTGTCTCTGTCTGTCTGTCTCTGTCTCTGTCTGTCTGTCTCTGTCTCTGTCTCTCTCGCTCCTTCTCTCTCTCTCTCGTCTCTCTCTCTCTCTCTCCTCTCTCTGCATTCCACTACACCCTGTCTCCCATCAGTCGTGAACGACAGACGAGGCACAGTTGCGCCGTTAGTCACGGAGGTCAGATAAAAGGATAAAGGTGAACAGAAACGAAACTCATAAAAGAAAGAAAGAACGAAAAGAAAGCCCTAACAGACACCTAATTCACCGCTTTTTCCCACTCTGGCTCTTCAAACATGCCAGACCTTTGCGGCATGGACCAACAGCGGCAGTAACCTGGCACAATCTTCTT
>JADBJO010030298.1:7500-18050 GCA_016801955.1 Conus betulinus | reverse complement strand
GGTTGTCCCATCCCAAAATCCGTTCCGGGTAAGGTGGTTGTGGTGATATGAACACTAGAGCAGTTCTTTCAAAGAAAATGCTGTTAGTAAAGACCTCCACTTTTAACCTTGTGGAAATTTGTACACAGTAGCAATATTTTGTTTTTTCTGTCTCTGTGTTTTCTCTCTATTTGCTTTGTCTCTGTCTTTGCTCTGTCTGTTTGTGTGTCCGTCTGTGGTCTGGGTCGCTCATCTTAATCTCTCTCTCTCCTTCTCTTCTAAATTCGACTGCTCTGTCTATCTGTCGGTATGTCTGCCGTCTGTCGCTGTCGCTGGCTGTCGTCTTCGCTCCACTCTCTCTCTTCTCTCTCTCTCTCTTTCTTCTCTCTCCTTCTCTGGACCAGACCGCCCCGTCTATTCCTTGCTCTGGTGTTCTGTCGGTCTGTCCCTCTCCTTCTCCCTCTGATCTGCCCCTCCCTCCCTCTCTGTGAGTTCACCAGGCGATGCTTGTGTGTGCGTATATGCGCGACCGTGTTTGTTTACCATTTTACTTCTTTGTTTTCTTACCCCCTTTTAATTTCTTTTTTTTTCTGTGTGTTTCCTGTGGCGTGCACATGAGGGCTTACACCCTCTGTTCATTGCGCTTGCATGGTATATACTATTAGCCAAGTCATAGGCACACACAACACACACACACACACACACAACACAACACACCACCCAACACACCAACCCACACACACTGCACACCCACGCATGCGCGCGCACGCGCGCCCTCTCTCGCACACACACCACCATACCACCCACACGCACGGCGCTCCTTCGCACACACCACACACACACACACACCACACAACACACACTCACACACCTTGATAAACAGAGTAAAGAGACAGACTCTTACCACCACACAACACACCACAACACCCACACACCACACATTGCACTGCACGCATGCATGCCACACTGCACGCACAGCACCGCGCGCGGCGCGCACGCACACACACACACCGAGCACAACAACACACACTACACACACACACACACATCACATTTTGTACTCACAGTAGCATATACAGGAGATTCAGTGTGATGGAGGGCGGGTGGGGGGTGGGGGCGGGGGCGAACAGGACAAGACAAGACAAATGACAGGGACGAAAAAGTAAGATTGTATCATGTATATGCATGGATACAGAAGGGGGAGGGGGGCGGGGGGGGAGGGGAGCCGTCGACAGGAAAAACCAGACGTGGACGGGGGGGGGGGGGGGGGGGGTGGTGGTAGAGGCGATAAAAATCTGATAATAGTGCCAGTTCGGCGTCGTGTGCTTCAGAACCCTTCATTTCTAGGCCGTCACTGGCTGATAGAGTCGGTCCTCCACTCTACCATTCACCATTCCTAGGCCTGTGGCCGTCACTCGGCTGATAGAGTCTGTCCTCACTCTACCTTCATTGTCCTAGGCCTGTGGCCGTCCAACGGCTTGATAGAGTCTGTCCTCCACTCTACCTTCAGCTCCTAGGCCTGTGGGGCCGTCAACCGGCTGATAAGAGTCCTGCTCTCCTCACACTCCACACTAGACATTCACTGTTCCCTGGCCATTCTCATCGTCCTAACGCCTGCTGGCCGTCACCGGCTGATTAGAGTCTGTCCTCCTCGCTGCCTCTACCTTCAGTTCCTTATTCCGGCCCCTGTGGCTCCGTCACCCCGGATAGAATGAGTTCCTGATCCACTTCTGTCATACAACATCTCACCCTTGCATCTCTAAGGCCTAGGCCCTGTGTCCTAGGCACGTTCTCCACGGCTGATAGAGTCTGTTCTGTCCTGCCACTGCTATCGGACCTTCATTAATCCTAGGGACCTGTGTCCGTCAACCGGCTGATAGAGTCTGTCCCGGACTCCATCTCCTACCCACTCCTCCTGTCAACCTCATGCCTGTGGTCCTCGTCACCTGATCTGATAGCGCTGTCCTGTCCTCCACTCTACCCTGTGCCTCCACCATCTCCCATAGAGGCCTGTGGCCGTCACCCAGGCTGATAGAGTCTGTCCTCCACTCTACCACTCCGGTCTCCATTCCTAGGCCTGTGGCCGTCACCCACCGGCTGATAGAGTCTTGTCCTCCACTCTACCCACCTTCAGCATTCCTAGGCCTGTGGCCGTCACCGGCTGATAGAGTCTGTCCTCTCCACTGCACTACCTTCCAGTCCTAGGCCTGTGGCCGTCACACCGGCTGATAGAGTCTGTCCTCCACTCTACCTTCATTCCTAGGCCTAGTCCGTCACTGGCTGATAGAGTCCTGTCCTTCCACTCTACCCTTTCATTCCTAGGCCGTCAGAGCCACCCGGCTGATAGACGTCTGTCCTCCACTCTACCACTCTTCAGTCCTAGGCCTGTGGCCGTCAACCGGGGCTGATAGAGTCTGTCCTCCACTCTACCTTCATTCCTAGGCCGTCACCAGGCTGATAGAGTCTGTGTCCTCCACTCTACCACTCTTCAGTCCTAGGCCTGTGGCCGTCACCGGCTGATAGAGTCCTGGTCTCCACTCTACCTTCAGTCCTAGGCCTGTGGCCGTCACCGGCTGATAGAGTCTGGTGGTCTTCCACTCTACCTTCATTCCCTAGGCCTGTGGCCGTCACTGGCTGATAGAGTCTGGCCCACACAACTCTACCATCAGCATCCGTATCGGGTGGCGGAGTGACGAGTGAGGGTGCCAAAGTTCAAGTACCACTCACGTATGTCACCTTCACCGAGTCAGTCACTCACTGGAAGTGTAACGTCTCTCATAGTCTGCCAGTAGGGGAAACTCTCTGGATGGTAGGAACCAATCGCGTAAAAGAAGAACAGAATTCGGCCAATGGTGGAGCCCGGTACATGTTTATGTCTTAAATCCAGGAAGAGCCAGAGCGAAAAGGACAGGACAAACTTTTAACAACCTGCTCTACGAGTCAGCTTCTTTCCGCTCAAGGTTTGATTCTCAGTACAGAGATCAAGGTCGTCTGTGCTGGCTGTGTAAGGCGGAGTGGACACCCGACTCTCAGTGCAGAGGTCAAGGTCGTCTTGCTGATGTAGGGAGAAGAGGACTCCTGACTCTCAGTACAGAGGTCAAGGTCGTATGTGCTGATGTAGTAGGGCGCTGATGGTAGTAGGGGCGGAGAGGACACCTGACACTCAGTACAGAGTCAAGGTCGTCTGTGCTGCTGTAGGGCGGAGAGGACACCTGACTCTCAGTACAGAGGTCAAGGTCGTCTGTGCTGTGCTGATGTAGGGGGGGAGAGGAGACCCGATTCTCAGTGCAGAGGTCAAGGTCGTCTGTGCTGATGTAGGGCGGAGAGGACACCTGACTCTCAGTACAGAGGTCAAGGTCGTTGTGTGCTGCTCGTAGGGTGGAGAGGACACCTGACTCTCAGTACAGAAGTCAAGGTCGTTTGTGCTGCTGTAGGGTGGAGAGGACACCTGACTCTCAGTACAGAGGTCAAGGTCGTTTGTGCTTTGCTGTAAGGCGGAAAGCACACCTGGTTCTCAGTACAGAGGTCAAGGTCGTCTGTACTGATGTAGGGCAGAGAGGACACCTGTTGGAAATGGACAGGCGCTGTGGAGAGCGCAGACATCCACCAACCTCCAACAACTCCTCTGAACTCAGAAATTATCGAGTTGTGACTGTGGAGTCATGTGACAAATCATGAAATGTGACTTTTCTGTATCACCGTATTGTGTTTTTTTTTTTTTTTTTTTTATTTCCAGCTTACATGTTTTTGTTTCCCGTAGGCGTGTACATTTTTTCAGCTCGCCGGTAGCTTGAGTCGTAATAACAGTACACTTTCTCAGCTCGCTACACTCCTTGAGTCGTATATAACAGTACACTTTCTCAGCTCGCTACACTCCTTGAGTCGTATAACAAAAACAGTACACTTTTCTCAGCTCGCTACACTGTGAGTAATATAACAAACACAGTACACTTTTCTCAGCTCGCTACACACTCTGTGAGTCGTATAACAAACAGAAGAAGCTACATTTGCAGCCATTGTAAGAACATTGCATAACCCATTACACCACACACCACCAGTGCTGCTTTCTGCTGCCAGCTCCCCTAGCTCCAATGCAGTCACAACAGACACAAAACAAATAGGGAAGTTAAGGAATGAATCCAATGTCCTCGATTGTCGTGCTCGTCTCACACTGTGTACCAACATGTTTTCTTCAATTAAGGGATAAAAAAGACCTTTTTTCTTGAAAGTAAAGGCCTCGTTTTATTTACCATAAGATTGTCAATAATCTGCGACGTTAAGGAGTAGGTGTGTATGTGTGCGTGCGTGCGTGTATTTGTTTCTGTGTGTGTGTGTGGCTGTGGGGGGTGGGAGGGTCGGTGGGAGTAACGGTGTATGTAGGAGCATTTAGTGTGTTGTGGTATGTATGAGCATTTAAGTGTGTTGTATGTATGAGCATTTAGTGTGCTGTATGGTATGAGCATTTAGTGTGGTGTATGTATGAGCATTTAGTGTGTTGTATGTCTATGAGCATTTAGTGGGCTAGTATGTATGAGCATTAGTGGGCTGTATGTATGAGCATTTAGTGGGCTGTATGTATGAGCATTTAGTGGGCTGTATGTATGAGCATTTAGTGTGCTGCTAGTATGTATGAGCATTTAGTGTGCTGTATGTATGAGCATTTAGTAGTGTGTTGTATGTATGAGCATTTAGTGTGTTTGTATGTATGAGCATTTAGTGTGGTGTATGTATGAGCATTTAGTGTGTTGTATATGTATGAGCATTTAGTGTGTGTCATATGTACATGTTTGTCACACGGTGTAATTTGATATATATTATTCTTCACTTTTAATTACTACTAACGTCCACGCGCTTACGTAATTTGGACAATAAGTATAGCTGTGCGTGTGCATGTGCGTACATTTTGTGGCAAGTCTGTGTAAGCAGTGGGTGTGTGTGTGTATGTGTGTGTGTGTGTGTGTGTGTGTGTGTGTGTGTGTGTGTGTGTGTGTGTGTTGGCGTGCCTGTCTTACAGACTGTAACATGTAGAAGTGTTGATGTGGTCTTCAGCCTGGCCATGACCCGTGTGGTGGGCTGACTACTATAGTAATACATTGACTGGAAGCTGTAGACCCACCGGCTGAGAGAGAGCGAGAGAGAGAGAGAGAGAGAGAGAGAGAGAGAGAGAGAGATGAGAGAGAGAGAGAGAGAGAGAGTGATAGACACAGACAGAGACACACAGACACAGAGAACATGCGCACAGTACATGCAGAATCAAGAACCAATGTCCATGCTTTAATCACTCGGATTTTCCCCTATTTTTTTCTTTTCTTTTCTTTGTTGTTGCTTGTTTCGGTATTTGGTCGTCTTTTTCTTCTGTAGTCAAGTGGTGTGGAAGAAGCGCTGAAATCCGAGTCCTTCACTGCTTGTCAGGAGAGATGTGAAGGTAGGGCCCCTGCTGATAGCGCGGGGATCACGGGGCCAGAAGAGACAAGGAGAGGAGCAGGCGAGTCGCTACGTGCTGCCTGGTAGAGGAGAGCGACAGGGCGAGAGAGACAGCAGCGGAGATAACCAGATAAGCTTGGCCAGCGTCGGCGCTGTTCAGGCCACTCCAGCGGCCCCGGCCCTGATAATCACAGTCGTCACAGTCACCGACCTGTACCCCCAGACCAGTGGCATTCCCCGTCAGCTCTGTCCCGGGCGAGGAGCCGCCGTGGTGCGGTGGTTAGAGTCGCGAAGTTTGGGCTGGGAGGTATCAGTGCCATTCCCGTCAGAGGTATACGTTGTGGGGATTTTGTAAAGGCCGGCTTCTCTCAATAAATGATAAACATGCCGCGGGCACAGAAAAGAGAAGACTGGGAAATCACTGTGAGCAGGTGTCGCCCACTGAAGGCTGCAGTGTCTGGCGTTGTTTACAGCATGTCGTCTGACCAACATAAAGGTGGTCCGTATCTTCTAGGCCCGGCTGATGCAGCGTCTGTGGGGGAACCAGGGACAGTATAGACTTCCGGTAGTCTCAGGGTGAAACACAAGGGAGTTGATGGTCATATCTTCTTCACCTAATCCAGTGACCCTCCAGGGCTGGCAGACAGGTCCAGCTGTGGACGGGTTTCCAGTTGGGCCGATCCACCCTGTTGAAGTTCAAGTACCGACTTGTGCTTCTTTTGCCTGAGCGGGTCGCACTGCGCTTGAACAGGATGCATTGAACAGTTAACGTATATGTTGAGGTGGCTCCCTACAAAAGTTTGTTGTGCCCAGATGACGACACTAATGATGACCAGTAGGTTTGTCAGTCACTGATAGGTCCCAAGCGCAAATGTGCACGCGAGTGGATGACAAGACAAGAATGACCGAGTGACTTACGAACCGGCTCCACTGGTGTGTTTTTTCCTCCTCTGTGCGTGCACACGAGTTTTTTTTTTTTTTCGTTCTTGTTAGAGAGAGAATGTTTCTATCACACATCGGTCTTATGCCTTTGTTCTTTGCTACCCATGGCCATGACTAGCGTTACCGCATCAGTGACCGCAACCGACCGCCTGTCGCATTTTAGTGGTTCATCAGGGCACATTTGTCGAGGGGAGCACACCTCACATATAGTAACTGTTCAATACATCATTTCAAGCGCACGTGAGATGTTGCAGGCTTCCTAGCATTCAAAGTCATGGGGTACTTGAACTCCCCGTAGCGGGATCGCCCAAACTGGAACTCTCGTCCACAATTCATGACCTGTCGACAGCCAATGGAGCGTCACTGTGGATGAGGGGTGAAGAAAGATGAGATCTCATCAAACTCCAGTGAATTGGAAGTCCGGACCGAGTACTAAAGTAAGGCTATACTTGACCCTGGCTTTAGCACCAACAGACGACCACTTTTTAGTCAACGAACCGGGCATAAGAGATACGGACCACCTTTAGGTTGGGTCAGGACATCTGTAAAACACGCGACAGCGAGTCGATTAAGTGGGCGGACCACTTGATTACGTGACATTCAGGCTTCGCTTTCTGTGGATCGCGGAGGGTTAGCATTGATCTGAGAGAAGCGGCCTTGGTCAAAAATCCCCACACCAAAGTATACCTCCTGACGGGAATGGCACTGATACCTCCCAGCACACCCCAAACTTACGCGACCCTAACCACCGCACCACGGCGGCTCCTCGTAATTTACAGAGTTTTCGGGGTCAATCCACTTTCTGGGGGTACAGGTTCGGTGACGGGACGACGGGGCATTACATCAGGCCGGGGCCGCTGGAGTGGCCTGAACATGCGCCGACGCTGGCAGCTGATGGGTTACTCCGTGCCTGTCTCTCGCCCTGTCTGCGCTTCCAGCTACGTCAGGCAGGGCGTTAGCGACTAGCCTGCTACTCTAATGTCTCATTTTTGTGGCAGCCCATGGGATACCACGCGCTACAGCAGGGGCCCTACCTTACACACTCTCCTGATTAACAGCAGGGAAGGCACCCTCGGATTTCAGCGCTCTTCACACCACTTGGACTACAGAAGAAAAAGACGAAAAAATACCGAACAACAAGCACGCAACAAAGAAAAGAAAAGAAAACCACATAGCCCTACGAAAAATCCGAGGGATTAAAGATAATGGACAAAGGCTATCACTGATTCTGCATGTTACGTGCGCCATGGGTCTCTGTGCTGTGGTCTCTGTCTGGTCGTGTAGCACTCTCCTCTATCTCCTCTAGCTCTCTCTCTCTACGTCTCTCTCTCTCCTGGTCTCTAGTCTCAGTCTCTGAGACGGGGGGTCTAGGACACTCCAGTCAATGTATTACTATAGTAGTCAGACCACCACAGGGTCCTGGCAGGCTGAAGACAACATCAACACTTCTAAATGTTCCAGTCTCGTAAGACAGGCACGCCAACCACACACCACACCACACACAAACACACACACACACCACACACCAACATACAACACACCGGCACACTGCTTACACAGTACTTGCACCAAAATGTACGCACATGCACACGCACAAGCTATACATATGTCCAATTACGTAAGCGCGTGGCCGTTAGTAGTAATTTAAAAGTGAAGAATAATATATATCAAATACAAGTGTGCACAACATTACATATGACACAATAAATGTATACATACCAAACACTGCTAAAATGACTAATACATACACCTACACTAAATGCTCATAAATACAAGCACATTTAAAGCTTTCTGTCATACTACAACATCACAATAAATGCTCATACATTAGCAGAACACTAATAGGGCTCATGACATACCAGCCACACTAAATGCTCCATAACATACAGCGACGACCCCCGAACTGCTTCAGTGACACTATTAGCCCACCTAAATGCTCATACATACAGCCTAAATGCTCATACATACAGACCACCATAAATGCTCATACCATACAACACACTAACTGCCTCACCACCCCCACACGCACCTTCTATAACTGCTCATACCACCCCAGCACACTAGAATCACTCATACATACCTTCGCACCCCGAATAAATGCTATACATACATAAACAATAAATGATCATCGCATACACCATTACTCCACACGATTCCATCCCCCCCCACTAGCCACACACACACAGAAGAAACAAAATACAGGCACGCACGCACACATACACACTACTCCTTCCACGTTCGCGGATTATGATCAATCTTATGGCCTAAATAAAAACCCCATACTTACTTTCAAGAAAGAAAAAAAAAGGTCTTTTTGATACACTGCCGTTAATTGAAGACTACAACCATGTTACTGGCTAGTTACCCCGTGAGACGATGAACGGACAATCTTATGAGGATCATGGGATTCATTTCATCTTTCCTTACCCACTCTCCCTATGCAACAGACATTGCTGTCGATGTTGATGACTGCGACATGGAACGATCCCCATACGGAGCGCCCCTCCGCGTGGCAAAGCACAGAATAGCGAGCTATCTGGTGTTCTGAGCCTCCGTAAGTGGTATCTGCACATGTTCCCATTACCACACCCTGGCTGCCGAAATGTAGACCTTATTGTTTGCTTACCGACACAAGACTCACACAGAGTGTAGCGCGCTTTCAGTGAGAAAAGCTCCCCTGTTAGCTGTTTGGTTCTATTACTCAGCAGGTTGTGTGTAGTCGAGGATGCTTGATCGAAAAGTGTATCTGTTTGTTATACATCTCAAGGAGTTTGTGAATGCAGGCTGCAAGAGAAGAAGTGTACATACGTTTGTTATACATCCTGACTCGCAAGGCAGGTGTACAGCGAGCCTGAGAAACGTGTACGGTGTTGATAGAACTCAAGGAGCCGTAGCGAGCTCGAAGAAAAGGTAACGCTACGGGAAGGAAACAAAACATGTAAGGCTGGAATAAAAAAAAATACTAAAAAAAAAAAAACCAATCATACGGTGATACAGTAAGTAACCATTTCATGAGTTTTTTCCATGACCGCCACGACGGTCACATACTCGATAATTTCTGATGTTCAGAGGAGGATTGGTGGAGTGTTGGGTGGATCGCTCTCGCGCTCCTTCACCTTACCTTAGCGCCCTGTCCATTGCCATACAAACTGGTGTGTCCTCTCCCATTCGCTCTCTCATTGCACATGAGTCCAGATGATTACTCCCTTGGACCTCTGTACGTGAGAATTCCAGGTGCTGCCACCTTTCCGCCCGTTTTTTTGTTACAGGCAGCACAAACGGACCTTGGACCTCTGTACCAGGAGAGTTTCAGAGTGTCCTCTTATGTTAGATTTCCCTGGGTCACTCTTTTTTATTGCTATGCTTACAAAACCGTCTATACCTTAGACACCCTTCCTGTACCTGAGACTGGTCCAGGGCTGTCCTACTCCACCTACAGCCCGCACAAACGACTGCCCTCCCCTCTTACTGAGAGTCCAGGTGTCCCTCATCCGCACCTACATTCCGCACAAGGCACAGACGACCTTGACATCTCTGCCTTCTGAGAATCGGGTTCCCTCTCTCTTCCCCCCTACATCAGCTCAGCTACAGACTACTCGACCTTGACCTCTGCCTGACGAGTAAGTAGATCAGGTGTTTCTCTCTCGCCCTACAGCAGCACACTAGGACACAAAGATCGTACCGTTGAACTCTGTATATGAGTGTCAGGTGTCCCTCTCCTGTCCCTACTACCATCACCCCGCATCGCCCTACTACCATCAGCACATACACGACCTTGACCTCTGTACTCGAGAGTCAGGAGGTCCCTCTTCTCCCTACATCAGCAATTAAAAGTTTGTCCTGTCCTTTTCGCTCTGGCTCTTCCTGATTTAAGACATAAACATGTACCGGGCTCCACCATTGGCCGAATTCTGTCTTCTTTTACGCGATTGGTTCCTACATCCAGAGAGTTTCCCCTACTGGCAGACTATGAGAGACGTTACACTTCCAGTGAGTGACTGACTCGGTGAAGGTGACATACGTGAGTGGTACTTGAACTTTGGCACCCTCACTCGTCACTCCGCCACCCGATACGGATGCTGATGGTAGAGTTGTGGCCAGACTCTATCAGCCAGTGACGGCCACAGGCCTAGGAATGAAGGTAGAGTGGAGACCAGACTCTATCAGCCGGTGACGGCCACAGGCCTAGGACTGAAGGTAGAGTG
>JADBJO010030298.1:0-2500 GCA_016801955.1 Conus betulinus | reverse complement strand
AGATGCCTGCCAGATGTGTAATGCAGCGCCCATGCAGGGGGATTCCAGATGCCTGCCAGATGTGTAATGCAGCGCTCATGCAGGGGATTCCAGACACCTGCCAGATGTGTGATGCAGCGCTCATGCAGGGGATTCCAGATGCCTGCGCCTGCCAGATGTGTAATGCAGCGCTCATGCAGGGGATTCCAGGGGACCTGCCTGATGTGTGTAATGCAGCGCTCATGCAGGGGATTCCAGACACCTGCCTGATGTGTAATGTAGCGCTCATGCAGGGGATTGCAGATGCCTGCCAGATGTGTAATGCAGCGCTCATGCAGGGGATTCCAGACACCTGCCTGATGTGTAATGCAGCGCTCATGCAGGGGATTGCAGATGCCTGCCAGATGTATAATGCAGCGCTCATGCAGGGGATTCCAGAACACCTGCCAGATGTGTAATGCAGCGCTCATGCAGGGGATTCCAGATGCCTGCCAGATGTGTAATGCAGCGCTCATGCAGGGGGATTCCAGATGCCTGCCACAGGCGTGATGCAGCGCTCGTGCAGGGGACCAGACAGGTCCACAGGTGTGGACTCCCAGGAGAAAGAAAGCCTCTGGCAGCTTGACTCTGATCCGTTGCCCATGACGCCAGCCAGACCCCCATGTCTGGAGCCGTGTGCCAGGACCTGGTGCAGCCTGGGAACGAAGTGACCTTCCTCGTTCGTTAACATCCACACTTCCACGACGATGAGTTTGAACCTGCTAGGACCTCTGACAGGCCCGTTTCACTCTTTGACAATCGTTTACGCTCCGTTTAAAAAGCATGTGGTTCTCATTAAAAAAAACTCCGCTTCAATCATCATCATTATTGTTATATTATTATTATTACTATCATCAACATTATTACTATCATTATTTTTTATCATTACTATCATCATCATTCATTATTATTATTGTTACTATCATTATCATTACGACTTCTGCTACTACTAGTACTACTACTACCCCTCCTATACTATATTTATCATTATTATTATTTTCATTATTATTATTATTATTATTCACACGGCACTTTCAGGGCCATCACGACATAAGAATAAAAGATGTCCTGAAACAACAACCAAAACAATACACAATAACAAAAACGACAGTAACCAACAGCAAAGCAGTTATGAAACACACATGTGACGAAGTCGTAACACGATAGCCGATAGCTGGACAATGTGTAGCAGACACAACAAGGCCGCAGAGAGGACACCAGGCTAATGGTTTTAGGCCATGGGCACATAACACTGAGAAGAAAATAGGAAAATTGAGGGGGGGGGGGGGGGGGGGTTTATAAGGAAACAAACAAGATATCAAGCTTTCTGCAGATCGCCAGAACATCAAAAATATTCAATGATTAGATAATGAAACACGTAATAATAAATGGCACCAATCGCATGACTCAGAGAGAGAGAGAGAGAGAGAGAGAGAGAGAGAGAGAGAGAGGAGAGAGAGAGAGAGAGAGATATTATGGTCAAAGGGAGACTGTGTACACTGAACGGTGAGTCCCAGAACATACGGCCCCTGAAACGAAGCGTTCATCGACACAACTCGGGCGAGATGATTATGTGATCACGCCCTTCATAGTTATCCTGCGCGTTACACAGCCTGCACAGAAGGGTGCTTCCCGCCCCCTTCCTTCCTCCCTCCCCTCCTCTCTCTCTCTCTCTCTCGCTTTGGTCTCTGCCTCACCCGCTCTCTGTGTCTCCCCCCCCCCCCACTCTCTCTGTCCCCCCTCTCTCTCTCTCTCTCTCTCTCTCTCTCTCTCTCTCTCTCGCTCTCTCTCTCTCTCTCCCCCTCTGTCTCTGTCTGTCTGATGCGTCCGAGAATGCTGAGTTTTGTTTCTGGCGAACAAACAACAACAAAATAAATCTTTAAAAAAACAATCTGCTTAAAAAAATTGTCTTTACAGAGAACACGTTGTGATGGTGTGGTGGGGTGAGTGGGTAAGTGAGGGGATGGGGGTAGACAGAAGACGCATAAGGAGAGGCAGAAGGTGGGGGAGAGAAGTGCAGCCACACTTCCTGGTCACACCTGTTTTCTTGTGTTATTCTTTCACATTGCAGAACACTTCTCTGACAAGTCACTTTAACCCCAACCATATCCCACAGTGTGTGTGTGTGTGTGTGTGTGTGTGTGTGCGTGCGTGCGTCGTGCGTGTGCGCGGCGCGTGTGTTGTGTGTGTGTGCGTGCATTCGTGCGTGCGTGCATGCGTGTGTGTGTGTGTGTGTGTGTGTGTGTGTGTGTGTGTGTGTGTGTTTAGCTCTGTGTCAGTATAAACTTTGCCGAACACCACAACCAGGCACAAAAAGTTGTTAGCCAGCCTCACGCTGTGTAATAATAATAATAATAATAATGAGAATAATAATAACAATAATAATCATAATCATAATAACGGCATTTCTAAGGCGCAAAATCTTGATGAAATCAACTCTCTCCTTCCTATGCCTAAACCTTTCCTGACTTGAGTCAGGTGC
>JADBJO010030297.1:0-18051 GCA_016801955.1 Conus betulinus | reverse complement strand
AAAAATTGTTTATTGGACAGGCCTCCAAAATGATCACCCTTTTGGATCAAATCAGTGGCCAGGGGAAGAGCCATGCCCCCTTGCTACCCGCAAGAGAAGGTGGAAGCTCACCAGCCTATGGAACAACAATGCCCCTAACAAAACAGAGGTAGAAATAGAAAAAGAGGCACTCACTCAACAATCCTTTCACATACACATACACACAAAAAAAAAAAATCTTAAAACAACATTAATTAAAACAATGAAAAGACAAACACCTAAAAAGGGGATAATACACAATCACTATCAGAAACCCTACCTAAGAAATGAGAATGAGAAAATTTTCAAACTAGATAGGTGCCTATTGATAAGACGAAATAGAGAGAGAGATGAAGTCAGAAAACAGCAAAAGTAGACAGAGTGGAAATCACCAAGACAGTAAGAAAAAGTAAGACTAGAAATTAGAAAAAGCCCTCTGGACTACCCTACTGGCACAGCCCACCCGTATAATCGGAGACGGGACTAGCACAAAATACTAGAATAGGAAAAAAAAAACACACACACCACAAAAGTTACATAGGGACACTTTTGAAGGGGGGGGGGGGGGGGGGGGGGGGGGGGGGGTAATGAAAAGTGAACACTAAGTCTTAAGTGGGGTTGGGGAAGAAAACAAAATTATTTTGCCACTCCAGAAAAAAAACAAAAAAACAACAACAACAACAAAAAAACAAAACGGTTGGTATAAATCAAAGTTGCAATAAAAATAAAGGAGGGTTACAAAAACAAAATTATTTCAAAATTTGAAATAAAAAATCAGGAAATGGATACAATATAAAGAAACTGATTCAAAATAATGAAAGGAATCAAATTTATGCAATTAATAATAAGTACAAGAAGGGGTTTAAACAAGAAAATTACCAAAAAAAAAAAAAAAAATGATAAAGTACTGGGGAGGGTATAATGAGGGGGGGGGGGGGGGGGGGGGGGGGTTTACATGAAAATCCTTAAAATACTCAGTAGAAAAAAAAAAAACGTGGGAATACTAAAGAAGGTGGGGATTTCACAGCAAATTCTGTTCAAATTGCTGAATAATAAATCAAGAAAGGAAATATGGGGAGGGGTTTAAATGGAAATTTTTACAATATAAAGAAAATTAGTAGGGGGGGGGGGGGGGGGGGGGGGGGGGTGTATCCAAATAGAAAAGGTAATTGTATGTAATAATCAGCTGTTCCCACACAACATTCACTAATACCTTAAAAAGCAAATCATTTTTTTTTTCCCAATTCAAAATGGGGGGGGGGGAACATCACAACCAATGGGAGGGGTACGAAACAAAAAACAAAGTTCCAAGTCGGGGTCACCACTGTCAGACGTACGATATCCATGCATGCACGCACATACACACACGAACCTGACGTCTTTCCTCCGCACACAACTGCATCCACTCCATACACATAAGGCGCAAACAAAGGTCAATTTTGGTTCATCCCCTCCTTAATCTTTTAAAATCCCATGGGGGTTCCCTTACTCTGGCATCAATCAAAGCTTATATATTTTCATTATCTGTCTTTCAGCTGGTGCAACCAATCAAGTACACGCTTCTTCTGCGCACAATACTGATTTTGCAGGTTTACTCACTGCAAGTGTCCGCACACACTCTCTGTGGTGTCCGGAACTGGCTTCCTCTGTGCGGGGATCCCATACACATCACAACTACTGGGTCGGCAACAAACTCTTGCCCAACCTGGATCTTCCCGCGGATCGGAGCTTGGCCCGGGAAACGCGCGCAGCCCCCCGCCATCCACCTTAGTGCCCGATCTCCAGTCCAGTCTCCTCTACCGCACGGGGAGTCGGTCGGCCCAGCTATAACAAACCGGATAAACACGAGTTCAAAACACTGCCAGCCAGTTAGCAGTCATGTTACACTTTAACATTTTTGAACTCTTCAATTTTTCAAACATAGTTTCGGTTCCGACAATAAACCGTTTTTTAAAAAAAATGGAGAATCATCTAGATTCTCACAATATAAAATTAGATACTTACGGCTTGAGTACCGGTCATTCAACTACAATTCACATACTTCTGTATGTGTTAGGCCTCTGCCTTTATCATTGGGCACAGTCCGCCTCTTCTTCCATCTAAATCATCTGTTCCATTCTCAGAGTGCGCACCGATACAGGTCAACGCCTGTTTATATTCAAATCGCGTGAACAGTGTTAAAAAATTTCACTCAAACCCTGGGCCACGTTCAGTCAATACGCTCCCTGTGTCACTCGACTAACCTATAGTGTAACGCACGAATCAATAATCTTTTTGTTAATCTGTACGGTCTCATGTAATCGCGTAGGAAAGTAGTAACTTGTCTCCTCTGCCTTTTTGGTTTTAAGAAGAATGCTATCCCAGAAAAAGGCTGGTGTGCAATACCATAGTAAGTTTGTTGAGTTTTAAAAAACACTAACCAAGGTGCCAACTAATAAGCAAAAGAAAATCATGAAAGAGCAAAACAAGCTACATTTTCTTGTGAAAAGTAGAAAATATAAAAAAAGATAACCTCTTAAGACACAAGTGCTGAGGGCCAGTTCTTGGAATGAATCCGCAGGGGACTAAATTACAATGATTACTAAGTTTGCTGATTAGCGTTGCTTTCTAAGTTTGTAAATGCAGTATGACATAAACGATTTTTACCGAATTCCGATTTAATTTTGTTTAGTAGATCGTTGGAGTCTAGATGGTGATAAAGATGTATATTTATGAGTTTTTCCAAGGGGCTGGAGAACTGACAAAATGAATGTAGGTCTGTAGTTCATTGGTTCAGAATTGTCTCCAGATTTTAAAACGTATCATTTTTGCAACTTCAGACTGAGAGAAAAAGAGATTTTTATCAAACATAAATTGTAAATGTAGGTAAGATTTCACATGTAACAAGTTTGCAACATCCTATCTGCGTTAAACGGCATAAAGGTGCTAAACATCACTAACTGTCATAGTCGGAACCGATGGAGCTGAGCGACTATTCCTAGCATTGCAAAAGTGTCTAGCGTTTGAAATTCATTTGACTCAGTAGTATGTTTTTCTTTGACAATGTGTTTTGCAATTGTTGTAAAGTGTTTGTTGTTTTCATTTGGTGTTATACTGGGTTACGAGGCATATCTCTGATTGAGAAGTTTTATTCTTAAGTTGACTAACATAGCTTTATATATGGACTCCGAATGTTGTTTATTGGATATAAGTCCACGAAAAAAAAAATCTGCTTTTTTAAAAATTGTTTTTTATTTTCCTGCTCATGTGAGTGAATTGACTTCATTACGTTGCGTTTTAAATCTCTCTGACTTCCCTTCTGTTTCAAGCAGATAGTCGCGTAAGAAACAAGCAGCTTGTGTTCACCAGACATCCACTTTGACAGATGACAATGTTTTATTTTACGCGTTTTGAATGGCGCATGCTTATCATGAACACAATTAAATGTGTGTGGCAAGAACTCTCGAGCTTTCTCTGGACCACTGCTATTATAAACGTTTATGACAGGGGAATTCATGTGGTCAATAAGAAAGTTATCTTCGTGGAGTTGTCCAAAAGATCTGTAGGTGGCATGTTTGTGACCGGTTTGGGGAATGTTTCTTTTCCTCGTAAGTTGTCGCTGCATCCATTCAAAAGCATGAATTTTCTCAATGAGGTTATGTGGTTCAGAGAATTTGATGTGGTCAAGTAATATTTTACTATGATTGAAGACTAGGTTAGAGGACCAAGACTGACCGTTCATTTAATTCATTTCATTCATTCATTCATTCATTCATTCATTCATTCATTCATTCATTCATTTAATCATTTAATCATTGATTCGAATTACACCTCTGCCCTTGATCTCTTTTTTTGTTTACTTACTTACTTATTCTCTCTCTCTCTCTCTCTCTCTTCTCTCTCTCTCTCTCTCTCTCTCTCTCTCTCTCTCTCTCTCTCTCTCTCTCTCTCTCTCTCTCTCTCTCCATTTGTGCTCAATTTCTGTATGATGTGTCTAAAGAAGAGATGCACTTAATCATTTAAGGGAAAGGCTGTTCAAATTCTTTCTTGTCAGAATCACGTTTTGTACAGAAACGGAAGAACCAAAAAGGAGCAAAATGAGGAAATGAATGTTATTTCATTTCATTTGCAGTTTACAGATGTTGATATTTAGTTGAAAAATCACTTTGATTTCAAGGTCAAAGGCACTCTTTCAGATCCATTGGATAATTGTCTCATTCTGTTATAACAATAAAGTTGTGACACTTGTCAATATAAACGGACCTGATAAAGATCACATTTTTTTAATCAGTGCTCCATAATAAATTACAAAACCTCCAAACTTTGAATAGCACTGTAACAATAAGGATCTTAGCTCTTGATCATATTTAGACCACAACTACCGTCACATAGGCAAAAGAGAATTATACAATGAACAAGTTAGAATTCGATGATATATGGAGCGAAATAAACTCATGTAGGAAAAGAATTATTTTGAGCAGACCAAACCCTCCTCAAAGCAGATTTTTTTTTTCGTTGTCTCTGACAGTTTCTATCTTTTATTATATCATGACACACGCGCACGCGCGCGCGCGCGCGCGCGCGCACACACACACACACACACACACACACACACACACACACACACACACACACACATTGCAAAAGCCTAATAAGTTTCAGGAAACAATGTCTTTTGCCTTGATGTATATTCGACTTTTGGCATCAGATCTAAAATTACAAATGTCATGGCATTAGACCTAAAATTGCAGATCCGGTGGCATTAGATCGAACATTATGTTACGGGGACTATGACGACGGGAATGCGGGCCGCTGATCGATTGATTTTTTTATCAACGGAATCGTCCATCCTATGAAATCTTTCGGGAATACCCAACGATACATTCATCGCATACAAAATAGCAGTTCATGAAAATAAATTTCCGTACGGCCAGCGAAAGATGGGAGGACGTCATCACCGTGGGTTTTTTACACCGCTCTCGCAGCGTGATAAAGGAATTGTGCTGACACGTGTGTCTGCTGATTCTTGTGAGTAAAGTCTTTTTTTCTGTGTTTTTATTTTGCAGGAATTGTTTTTCAATCAACATAGTTTGCAAATGACACATTACTTTTGATGTTTGATAATGAATCATTAGTTATAAACGATTTTTAATTGGATGAAATTGCATTGTATATGTGTACGTATGGCATGCAAATTCCCCGGACATAGGAAAGGAATACCTGACACTACTTTCTATTTCTGTTCCGCGCAGATCTAGCCTAACTTTGTTTGTATGTATCGTAGTGAGCTGTTGGGATTTTCTCATGCTTGAGAGAGAGAGAGAGAGAGAGAGAGAGAGAGAGAGAGAGAGAGAGAGAGAGAGAGAGAGAGAGAGAGAGTGTGAGAGTGAGTGAGAGTGTGTGTGTGTGTGTGTGTGTGTGTGTGTGTGTGTGTGTGTGTGTGTGTGTGTGTGTGTGTGTGTGTGTGTGTGTGTGTGTGTGTGTGTGTGTGTGAGAGAGAGAGAGAGAGAGAGAGAGAGAGAGAGAGAGAGAGGTGGTGCGCGATCTAGCTTATATGTACTCACCGTATTTGCTATGTGTGTTTCAGCTGTTCCAAACATGGCTGGAAGAAATGAAAGTGTGTCTAGTCGATACACTCAGGATGATGTGCAACAAGCACCGGATGTTATTGTCAATAGGAGTCTGAGCAATGGTGCTGCCTCAAAAGAGTTTGGAGTACCGAAAAGTACAAGAAAAAAGATGGTTAAAGGAAATCAAAACTCGGTTAAAAAAAAAAAAAAAAAAAAAAAAAAAAAAAAAAAAACATACAAAGTAACAGCATTTCCAGTGAAACTGAGCAAGGACAAAATTTATATTGCTGCCAATGCAGGGTTTCCACTGACAAAAAGACACTTCCTCGTGAAAGGTAGACCTACTGACTCAAAAGTTCAGACAAAAAGACACTTCCTCGTGAAAGGTAGACCTACTGACTCAAAAGTTCAATCTCCAAAATGCAGTTCAAGAACAATATCCCATCATATGAGTACCGGCGCTCTGAATAGAAAGCGCAAAAGAAAAGAAAAGAAAAAAAAACTGACGATTCGTAGCTTAGAGATGTGCGGTACAAATCGGATGCATGAATTCGAGCCCTGGCCCTACATAATTTGGAACGCTGACGAAACTGGGCTGCCAATTCCCCTGCTGCATCCAAAGTGATCGTAACACATGGGTGCTAGGGCAGCAAACCGCGAGTGAGTGTGACGGCCCCTGTATGCATCAGCTCTGATGACAGGTTTATGCCGCCCCTGTCTGTGGTGAAGGGAAGACCATGCGATCAGTCCAATCCTTCGCCACCCATAATGCCTTAAAGGGAGCCGTGTGGACCTTTCAACCAAATGGATGGATGGAAAATGCCCTGGGACTGGAATGGTTACAAAACATAATTTGAAGCACTACAGCCCAGCCCGTCCACAAATGCTAATCGTGGACTCACACTGACAGGGTTGTCTTCAGCTCTTTCAAAAAAGCCTACAGACGCAAGTGCACAGAATTTATGTCATCACACCCAAACTGTATAGTAAACAAAATAAAGTGGCCTGGAATAATGCGACAGGTGTGGGAGGTGATGACTCCTGAACTGCGTCAGCAGAAGATCTTCCAGGCCACAGGTATATTTACTTCTCTATGGGCAGGACCCGAATTCCCCCAGAGGCGTTTGCCCCATCAGCTGCCATGGACCGAATCGAGCTGCCTGCAACGGATCCTGAAACAAGGCCTGCAGCCAGCACAGCAGTAGTCACAACAACGATGTCTGTTCTGGCTGAGGAGCAGGCTGATATTGTGCAGCAGAGCAGCATGGACACTGAGGCCTCCATCAGCATGGACACTGAAGCCTCCATCAGCATAGATATAGAATTCTCCATCAGCATAGACACAGAAGCCTCTATCAGCATGGACACACACAGAAGCCTCCATCATCATGAATATAGAAGCCTCCATCAGCTTGAGCACAAAAGCCTCCATCAGCACGGACACAGAAGCCTCTATCAGCATGGACACAGAAGCCTCCATCAGCATGGACATAGAAGCCCCCATCACCAAGGACACAGAAGCATCAATCAGCATGGACATAGAAGCATCCATCAGCACGGACATAGAAAGCCTCCATCAGGATGGACATAGAAGCCTCCATCAGCATGCACATAAAAGCCTCCATCAACACGGACCAGAAGCCTCCATCAGCATGGTAATAGAAGCCTCTATCAGCAGGGTCATACAGGCCTCCAATAGCATGGATACAGACGCCTTCATCAGCATGGACATGGAAGCCACCATCAGCATGTACACAGAAGCCCCCATCAACATGGTCATAGAAGCCTCTATCAGCACGGACCAGAAGCCTCCATCAGCAATGACATAGAAGCCTTCATTAGCATGCACACAGAAAACCTCCATCAGCATGGGACACAGAAGCCTCTAGCAGCATGGACACAGAAGCCTCCATCAGCATTGACATAGAAGCCTTCATTAGCATGCACACAGAAGCCTCCAACAGCATGGACACAGAAACCTCTAGCAGCATGGATACAGAGGCCATTTCAGCATGGACACAGAAGCCTCCATCAGCATGGACACAGAAGCCTCTAGCAGCATGGATACAGAGGCCATTATCAGCGTGGACACACAAGCCTCCACCAGCATGGTCACAGAAGCCTTTATTAGCATGGACATAGAAGCCTCTGTCATCATGGACATAGAAGCCTCTATCAGCATGGACACAGAAGCCTGTATCAGCATTTACACACTGAAGCCTTTATCAGCATGGACACAGAAGCCCTCTATCAGCACGGACACACAGAAGCCTCTATCAGCATGGACACAGAAGTCTCTATCAGCATGAACACAGAATCCTCTATCATCATGGACATAGAAGCCTCTATCAGCATTCACATAGAAGCCTTCATTAGCATGCACACAGAAGCCTCCAACAGCATGGACACAGAAGCCTCTATCAGCATGGACACAGACGCCCCCTCAGCATGGACACGGAAGCCTCCATAGGCAGGGGCATAGAAGCCTCTATCAGCACAGACACAGAAATCTACATCAGCAAGAAAACAGCAGCCCCCAATACCATGGACACAGAAGCCTCTATAAGCACAGTCACAGAAGCCTCCACCAGCACGGACAGACAAGCCTTTATCAGCATGGACACAGAAGCCTTTATCAGCATGGACACAGAAGCCTCTATCAGCACAGTCACAAAAGTCTCCGTCAGCATGGACACAGAAGCCTCTATCAACATGGACACAGGCTCTATCAGCATGGAACAAAAAGCCTCCATCAACATTAACACTGAAGCCTGCATCAGCATGGACACAGAAGCTTCCATCAACATGGACACAGAAGGTTCTATCAGCACGGACGAGTAACCTTCATCAGCATGGAAATAGAAGCCTCCATCTACATTTATACAAAAAACCTCCATCAGCATGGACAAACAAGCCGCCATCAGCATGGACACAGAAGCCTCCATATGCATAGACACAGAAGCCTCCATCAGCACGGCCAAAAGCCTCTATCAGCATGGACACAGAAGCCTCCATCAGCATGGACAGTGAATCCTCCATATGCATGGAAACAGAAACCTTCATCAGCATGGACACAGAAGCCTGTATCAGGATGGACACAAAAGCCTCTATCAGCCTAGACATAGAAACCTCTATCAGAATGGGAACAGAAACCTCCATCAGCATGGACATTGAAGCCTCTATCAGCATGGACATAAAAGCCTCTATCAGCATGGACATAGAAGCTTCTATCAGCATAGAAGCAGAAGTCGGATTCAGTATAGACACATAAGTCCCCATCTGCATGAACACGGAAGCCTCCATCAGCATGGATACTAAAGCCACTTTTAGCATGGACACAGAAGCCTTTATCAGCATGGACACAGAACCCTCTATCAGCATGGACACAGAATCCTCTATCAGCATGAATACAGAAGCCTCTATCAGCATGGACACAGACGCTTCCATCAGCACGGGCACATAAGGCTCTATCAACATGGACACAGAAGACTCTATCAGCATGGACACATAAGCTTCTATCAGCATGGACACTTAAGCCTGTATCACCATGGGCACAGTAGCCTTTATCAGCACGGACAGCGAAGTCTCTATCAACATGGACGCAGAAGCCTCTATCAGCATGGCCATAGAAGCCTCCATCAGCTTGGACACAGAAGCCTCTATCATCATAGACACAAATGCCTCTATCAGCATAGACACAAACGTGTCAATATGCATGGACACAGAAGCTTCCATCAGCATGGACACAGAAGCCTCTATCAGCATGAACACAGAAACATCCATCAGCATGGACATAGAACTCGCTGTCACCATTGGCACCGAAGCCTCTATCAGCATGGAGACAAAAGCCCCCATCACCATGGACATAGAGGCCTCTATCAACATGGACACAGAAACATCCATCAGCATGGACACAGAAGCTTCTATCAGCAGGGACACAGAAGCCTTTATCAGAATGGACACAGAAGCCTCCATCAGCATGGACACAGAAGCCTTTATCAGCATGGACATAGAAACCTCCATCATCATGGACATAGAAGCCTGTATCAGCATGGTCACAGAAGCCTGTATCAGCATTTACACTGAAGCCTTCATCAGCATGGACACAGAAGCCTCCATCAGCATGGGCACAGGCGCCCCCTCAGCATGGACACAGAAGCCTCCATAGGCACGGACACAGAAGCCTCTATCAGCGCAGACACAGAAATCTACATCAGCAAGGAAACAGCAGCCCCCATCACCATGGACACAGAAGCTTCCATCAACACGGACGCAGAAGCCTATATCAGCATGGACACAGAAGCCTTTATCTCCACAGACACAGAAGTATCAGCACGGAGACAGAAGCCTCTATCAGCATGGACACAGAAGTCTCTATCAGCATGAACACAGAATCCTCTATCAGCATGGACATAGAAGCATCTATCAGCAGGGACACAAAAGTCTCCATCAGCATTAACACTGAAGCCTGCATCAGCATGGACACAGAAGCTTTCATCGACATGGACACAGAAGGCTCTATCAGCACGGACGGACGAGTAGCCTTCATCAGCGTGGACTTAGAAGCCTCCATCTACATTTATACAAAAGCCTCCATCAGCATGGACATACAAGCCGCCATCAGCATGGACACAGAAGCCTCCATAAGCACAGACACAGAAGCCTCCATATGCATAGACACAGAAGCCTCCATCAGCACGGCCAAAAAGCCTCTATCAGCATGGACACAGAAGCTCCATCAGCATGGACAGTGAAGCCTCCATGTGCATGGAAACAGAAACCTTCATCAGCATGGACACAGAAGCCTGTATCAGGATGGACACAAAAGCCTCTATCAGCCTAGACATAGAAACCTCTATCAGAATGGGAACAGAAACCCTCCATCAGCATGGACATTGAAGCCTCTATCAGCATGGACATAAAAGCCTTATCAGCATGGACATAGAAGCTTCTGTCAGCATAGAAGCAGAAGCCGCATTCAGTATAGACACATAAATCCCCATCTGCATGAACACGGAAGCCTCCATCAGCATGGATACTAAAGCCACTTTTAGCATGGACACAGAAGCCTTTATCAGCATGGACACAGAACCCTCTATCAGCATGGACACAGAATCTTCTATCAGCATGAATACAGAAGCCTCTATCAGCATGGACATGGGATCCTCCATCATCCCGGACACAGAATGGACACAGACGCTTCCATCAGCACGGGCACATAAGCCTCTATCAGCATGGACACAGAAGCCTCTATCACCATGGACACAGAAGCCTTTATCAGCACAGACAAGGAAGCCTCTATCAGCATGGCCATAGAAGCCTCCATCAGCATGGACACAGAAGCCTCTACCAGGCATGGAGACAGAAGCCTCTATCGGCATGGAGACAGAAGCCTCTATCAGCATGGACACAGAAGCCTCTATCAGCATGGACACACAAAAGCCTCTATCAGCATAGACACAGAAGCCTCTATATGCATGGACACAGAAGCCTCTATCAGCATGAACACAGAAGCCTCCATGAACATGAACATACAAGCCTCTATCAGTATGGACATAGAAGCCTCTCTAAACATGGACATAGAAGCCCGTATCAGCACGGACACAGAATCCTCTATCAGCATGGACACAGAAACCTCCACTTAGCATGGACACGAAGCCACTTTCAGCATGAACATAGAAGCCTCCATTAGCACAGACACAGAAGCCTTCATCAGCTTGGACAGTGAAGCCTCCATCAGCATGGACACTGTGGCTCAGGCCCCCATTTCAGCAGATGACCTTTTCACTCTGCCGATCACGGCAGAGGAGTTGGCATGACTGCAGGGACTTCTAATTCCATTCCTGCTCCCATCCCTGCTCCCATCCCTGCTCCCATCCCTGTTCCCATCCCTGCTTCCATCCCTGCTTCCATCCCTGCTTCCACCCTACTTCCATCCTTGCTTCCATCCCAGCTTCCATCCCTGCTCCCATCCTGCTTCCACCCCTGCTCCCATCCCTGCTTCCACCCTGTGTCCCATCCCTACTTCCATCCTTGTTCTCATTCCTGTTTCCACCCATCTTCCCATCCCTGTTTCCACCCATCTTCCCATCCCTGTTTCCAGCCCTGTTTCCACCCCTGCTTCCATCCTGCTCCCAATCCTGCTTCCATCCCTGTTTCCATCCCTGCTTCTATCCCTGCTCCAATCCCTGCTTAAACCACTGCTCCCATTCCTACTTCCACCCCTGCTTCCACCCCTGCTTCCACCCCTGCTTCCATCCCTGTTTCCACCCATGCTCCCATCCGTGCTTCCATTCCTGCTTCCACCCATGCTCCAATCCCTGTTTCCATCCCGGTTTCCATCCCTGCTCCCATTCCTGCTTCCGTCCCTGCTGCCATCCCTGCTTCCATCCCTTCTCCCATCCCTACTTCCACTACTACTACCATCCCTGCTTCCACACCTGCTCCTATCCCTGTTCCCATCCCTGCTTCCAGCCCTGCTCCAATCTCCTCTTCCTTCCCTACTCACATCCCTGCTTCCACCCATGCTTCCATCCCTGCTTCCACCACTAATCCCATCCCTGCTTCCACCCATGCTTCCAGCCCTGCTTCCACCCCTGCTTCCACCCATGCTTCCAGCCCTGCTTCCACCCCTGCTTCCATCCCTGTTTGCACCCATGCTCCCATCCCTGTTTCCATCTCGGTTTCCAACCCTGCTCCCGTTCCTGCTGCCATCCCTGCTGCCATCCCTGCTTCCACCCATGCTCACATCCCTGCTTCCATCTCTGCTTCCACCCATGCTCCCATACCTGCATCCATTCATGCTCCAATCCCTGTTTCAAACTTTGCTCCCATGCCTACTTCCACCCCTGATACCATCCCTGCTTACATCCTGCTGCTTCCACCCATGCTCCCATCCTGCTTCCACACCTGCTCTTCCCTGCTTCCATCCCTGCTCCCATCCCTGCTGTCCATCCCTTCTCTACCCCTGCTCTCATCCCTGCTTCCATCCCTGCTTCCATCCCTGCTCCCATCCCTGCTTCCACCCCTGCTCTCATCCCTGCTTCCACCACTAATCCCATCCCTGCTTCCACCCATGCTTCCAGCCCTGCTTCCACCCCTGCTTCCATCCATGCTTCCAGCCCTGCTTCCACCCCTGCTTCCATCCCTGTTTGCACCCATGCTCCCATCCCTGTTTCCATCTCGGTTTCCAACCCTGCTCCCGTTCCTGCTGCCATCCCTGCTGCCATCCTGCTTCCACCCATGCTCACATCCCTGCTTCCATCTCTGCTTCCACCCATGCTCCCATACCTGCATCCATTCATGCTCCAATCCCTGTTTCCAACTTTGCTCCCATGCCTACTTCCACCCCTGATACCATCCCTGCTTACATCTCTGCTTCCACCCATGCTCCCATCCTGCTTCCACACCTGCTCCTTCCCTGCTTCCATCCCTGCTCCCATCCTGCTTCCACCCCTGCTTCATCCCTGCTTCCCCTGCTTCCATCCCTGCTCCCATCCCTGCTTCCACCCCTGCTCCATCCCTGCTTCCATCCCTGCTTCCACCCCTGCTTCCATCCCTGCTTCCATCTCTGCTCCCATCCCGGCTTCCATCCTTACTTTAGGTTGACTGAACTGAAAGAAAAGAAAAGAAAGAACGAACGAAAGAAAGAAAAAAACAACAGGATATTCCCCATGACATTCCTGTTAAGAAAAAATAGTATACAACTTGACGTTATCTACTACGATACTGGTGTTTTTCGTTGTTTCAAGCCCAGTTTTATTGTTTTTGAATGTCTTCTGCATGAAACACTATTTCCTCTCTCTCTCTCTCTCTCTCTCTCTCTCTCTCTCTCTCTCTCTCTCTCTCTCTCTCTCTCTCTCTCTGAGTCTCTATCTCCAATCTCAAAGACACTCGAGCCATACTCGCATCTTGGTGAGTTGGTCACGATATAACTTGCTCAATCTCAAGAGTAGTACTCCTAAGCCACACTCGAGCCATACTCGCATCTTGGTGAGTTGGTCACGATATAACTTGCTCCAAAGGCAGAGTAGTGTTCTCTGTCTTAGGACGAAATTGTATACACAGCTAACGAAATTGCGTGTAGGTTGGGCGAATTTATAACGGCTAACCTAGAGATGTAATAATGATTTGAGTCCTTTCCTAATGAACTTTCATCATGTAACACTCAATGATCCAAATCGTGCACTTGCTGATGGGCCAATTGTGCCTGAAAATTAGCAAATACTCTCGAAGGTTGCAGCTGCCAACCAGAACTGGTCAGAATGTGATCTAACTGTTTGATTTGGCCGAAATTGTCACAGGGAAGCCTAGGACTAAGTGACAGACCTTCCTGCCGCATCGAATACTAGTAGAAAATGACGTCATATTATGCTAGGCTATGTGACCAGCTTCAGGCAAATGGCTGTGTGGAGAGGTAAGCAGATAGCTGGGGTACTTACAATTTTTTCTTGTGTATCAAAATCATACGTGCATTCCATACCTGGCCAAGGCAAGACTGCGTTGCCAGAATTAACTGCTTCATGCAGAAAGTGATTAACATTCATGGAAATGTTTTCTGCACATATAAAAAGTTGAAAGCATATACAACATTGAGAACAATTTATTCATATAGGAGTTCACTGTGGTTTCTTTCGTTGTCCATAAAACCATAGATTGCTGATCCAACATCGTTTTCCTTTTCATGCTGGAGCGACGATGAAAACACTGGTGTAAACTCTGTGAACAGAATCGTCCACCCAATTTTAGATACAGGCGGCATAGCCACATTTTGATGAAAGACAACCGGTTTACGTCGTTGGCGCTGTATAAAGTGTCTTCGTAGGTTAAATCTTAAAAAGAAAAAAGCGCATTTAAACCCAGGGGTACACGAGTTCTCTGGGCGCTGCCATATCGAAAACTTTGCAATCATTGAAAGTAGGCCGACGTGACATATCATCCCCCCCCCCCCCCCCCCCCCCAGTGACCAATAATGAGTGTCAGTGGCAGATAGGGTCAGTGACCAATAATGAGTGTCAGTGGCCAAATAGAGATAGGGTCAGTGACCAATAATGATGAGTTTCGGTGGCCAAGAGGGATAGGGTCAGTTGCCAATAGAGATAGGGTCAGTTGCCGATAGAAATAAGGTCAGTGGCCAGTAGAGATGGAGGTCAGTGGCCAATGGAGATATGGTCAGTGGCCAATGGAGATAGGTCAGTGGCCAATTGAGATAGGGTCAGTGGCCAATTGAGATAGGGTCAGTGACCAATTGAGAGATAGGGTCAGAGACCAATGGAGATAGGGTCAGTGGCCAATTGAGATAGGGTCAGTGGCCAATGGAGATAGGGTCAGTGGCCAATTGAGATAGGGTCAGTGACCAATTGAGATAGGGTCAGAGACCAATGGAGTAAGGGCAGTGGCCAATAGAGATAGGGTCAGTGGCCAATTGAGATAGGGACAGAGACCAGTAGAGATAAGGTCAGTGGCCAGTAGAAATAGGGCCAATTGAGATAGGATCAGAGGGGAGTAAAGGCAGGCCAATAGAGATAGAGTGGCCAGGATAGGGTTATAGACCAATGGAGTAAGGGCAGTGGCCAATAGAGATAGGGTCAGTGGCCAATAGAGATAAGGTCAGTGGCCAATAGAGATAGGGTCAGTGGCCAATAGAGATAGGGTCAGTGGCCAATAGAGATAGGGTCAGTGGCCAATAGAGATAGGGTCAGTGGCCAATTGAGACAGAGGACAGAGACCAGTAGAGATAAGGTCAGTGGCCAGTAGAGATAGGGTCAATGGCCAAAAGAGATAGGTTCAGAGACCAGTAGAGATAAGGTCAGTGGCCCATAGAGAAAGGGCCACTGGCCAGTGGAATTAGGATCAATGTTCAATAGAGTCAGTGTTCAATAGAGATAGGGTCAATGGCAAAGAGAATTAGGGTCAGTAGCCAATACAGATAGGCTCAGTGGCCAATAGAAATAGGATGAATGGCCAATAGAGATAGGGTCAGTGGCCTATAGAGTAAGGTCAGTGGCCATAGAGATAGGGTCAGTGGCCAATGGAGATAGGGTCAGTGTCCAATAGAGATAGGGTCAGAGACAGTAGGATAAGGTCAGTGGCCAATAAAGAAAGGGTCACTGGCCAGTGGAATTAGGATCAATGGCCAATAGAGTCAGTGTTCAATAGAGTTAGGATCAATGGCAAGAGAATTAGGGTAAGTAGCTAATAGAATCAGGATCAATGGTCAGTGTTCAATAGATGTAGGGTCAATGGCAAGAGAACTAGGGTCAGTAGCCAATACAGTTAGGGCCAGTGGCCAATGGAATTTGGGTCAGTGGCCAACGGAATTCGGATCAATGATCAGTGTTCAATACATGCAGGTTCGATGGCAAAGAGAATTAGGGTCAGTAGCCAATATGGATATGGTCAGTGGGCAATGGAATTAGGGTCAGTGGCCAAAAGAGATAAGATCAGTGGCAAATAGATATTGTCAGTGGCAGGTAGAGAGACAGCGTCAGTGGTGAATAAGTACCGGGTCAATAGTCAATAGAGACAGGGTCAGTGCCGACAGAGATAAGGCTGGTGGCAAATAGATAGGGTTAGTGGTCCTCAACGATCTGTCCTCATATCTCGCCTCTCTTTGCACAAGTCACACAGTCACCCTGCAGTGGATTCCCTCCCACTGCAACGTGCTCGGCAATGAGACTGCTGACTCCCTGGCAAAGGAGGGCACTACAAAGGAGCAGATGGACAGCTCTACCAGCGTCACCGAATCCAGGAACATCATCAAGGCCAAGCTGCAGAACAAGTGGAAGCAGCAGCAGCATCCACGCCACAACAGAGCAGACCCGTACTACCTGCTGACTCGACGAGAGCAGGTAGTCATCTTCAGGCTCAGGACAGGCCACAATCGCCTGAAACACCACCACCTATTCTGTAAACTCCGCATCGGCAACACAGAGCAGTGCCCCTGCAGAACAGGCAGCCAGACAACAGAACATCTGCTGCAGTCCTGCCCGCTCCAACAAGCGCTTCGAGAGAAAAAACCTGGCCCGACCCAATACCAGTGGCCCGGAAGCTCTACGGAGGACTGGAGGACCTGCGAGGTACTGCCACCTTTGTCGAGGAGACGGGGGAATCGGTCAATAGAGAAGGGTCAAAGGTCAATAGAGACAGGGTCAGTGGTCAATACAGACAGGGTCAGTGGTCAATAGAGACAGGGTCAGTGGTCAGTGGAGACAGGGTCAGTGGTCAATAGAGACAGGGTCAGTGGTCAGCAGAGATAGGATCAGTGGTCAGTAGAGATAGGGTCAATGTCAATAGAGACAGGATCAACGGTCAATAGAGACAGGGTCAGTGGTCGATAGAGACATGGTCCATATTCATTAGAGATAGGGTCAGTGGTCAATAGAGACAGGGTCAGTGGTCGATAGAGACAGGGTCAGTGGTCATTGGAGATAGGGTCAATATTTAGTAGAGATAGGGTGACTGGTCGATACAGATAGGGTCAGTGGTCGATAGAGAGGGGTCATTGGTCGAAAGAGGCAGGGTCAATATTCAGTATAGATAGGGTCAAATGTCAATAGAAACAGGGTCCATGGTCAATAGAGACAGGGTCAGTGGTCAATAGGAGACAGGGTCAGTGGTCAGTAGAGACAGGATCAATGGTCAATAGGCAGGGTCAGTGGTCAATGGAGACAGGGTCAGTGGTCAATAGAGACAGGGTCAGTGGTCAATAGAGACAGGGTCAGTGGTCAGTAGAGACAGGGTCAATGGTCAATAGAGATAGGGTCTGTAGTCAATAGACACAGGGTCTATGGTTAATAGAGACAAATTCAATGATCAATAGAGACAGGGGTCAGTGTTAAATAGAGACAGGGTCAGTGGTCAATAGAGAAGGGTCAATGGTCAATAAAGATGAGTCAGTGGTCAATAGAGACAGGGTCTGTGGTCAATGGAGACAGGGTGTGGTCATTAGAGACAGAGTCAATATCAATAGAGATAGGGTCAGTGGTCAATGGAGAAGGTCAATGTCAATAGAGATAGCATCAGTGGTCAACAGAGACAGGGTCTGTGGTCAATAGAGACGGTCTCTGGTCAATAGAGACAGGGTCAATGTCAATAGAGACAGAGTCAGTGGTCAACAGAGAATGGTCAATAGTGAATAGAGACAGGGTCAGTGAGACAGGGTCTGTGGTCAATAGAGACAGGGTCAATGTCAATAGAAATAGGGTCAGTGGTCAATAGAGAAGGATTAATGGTCAATACAGACAGTGTCAGTGGTCAGTAGAGACAGGATGAGTGATCAATAGAGACATGGTTGGTGGTTAATAGAGATAGGGTAAGGTCAGTAGGGGCAGTGGTCAACAGAGACAGGATGAGTGATCAATACAGACATGGTCAATGGTTAAAAGAAACAGGGTCAGTGGTCAGTAGAGATAAAGTCAGTGGTCAATAGAGGTAGGGTCATGGCCAGAATGGATAGGGTCAGTGTCCAGTAGAGATAGGGTCA
>JADBJO010030296.1:0-18052 GCA_016801955.1 Conus betulinus | reverse complement strand
CAACTACAGCCAGTAACCCACCTGCTGCAGCACACACACACGCACCACCAGTAGTCAAGAGGAAGCACTGTAGATCAAGTTTTCATAAGGAATCTCACAAGTGGAGACGTCGCACAATTTCCGAGGTACTGGAATGGAGTTCAGTGCTTCCTGCTCTATCCAGCAAACGCAGAACGCCACTACCAGACCCACCTATGACAGAATTCACTGCTCAGTCAAGGAGCTAGCGTGCCTCATCAGCCTCTACCGCAGGGCAATGCTACGTCTGTTCAGCAACAGACCCCAAGGACCCGCCAACACTGACGGCTTTGACACGAGCTAACTGCAGGCATGAATGTGGAGAGAAATTCGAACCTGTCACCAGCAGATCAGGGCTCTGATGGCCGTGTAACCGGTCATGTTCCTCAGTGAGGACATGAAGATGATGACATTACTTCCCCTTGGGGACGCCTTGGGATCTTTCAGTGCAAGTAGCTCTCCCACCTTCTGGAAGGTACCAGCTGTCAACTTCTCTTTTCTTTACTGCCACGTACCGTTGTTCTGCCAGTGTGGGACCATTCTCCTGTCTTTGTTCTGAAAAACTCATCAACCTTCTTTTGGAATTTGCTATTCATTTGTGGGTTTGTGTTGTTATCTGGCAATTTTATGATGAACATTGACCACATAGTCCAGCATGGATACTAGCTGTCAGTTCTGCATTGTCTGAATGCATGGAATGGTGATGGACTCCATTATACACTCACATTAAGGCATGGAATGGTGATGGACTCCATTATACACTCACGTTAATGCATGGAATGGTGATGGACTCCATTATACACTCACGTTAATGCATGGAATGGTGATGGACTCCATTATACACTCACGTTAATGCATGGAATGGTGCATGGAATGGTGATGGACTCCATTATACACTCACTCACATTAATGCATGGAATGGTGATGGACTCCATTATACATTCACATTAATGCATGGAATGGTGATGGACTCCATTATACACTCACGTTCAGTCAAAACACATGAATCAACTGCGGCACATGAATTCAAAAGATGCTTCACATATCTGTTCAACATTTTGTCTGCACATGTCCTATTCGTGTTAACTGCATCACTTTTTTTTTTAATTGGTAAACACACTTTTCACTGCAGAAACATGAGTTCTTACGTTGGCAGTTTGACAGCTGACATCTATAACAACACCAAGTATTTCATTATGGGATGCATTCAAACAATCCACATAGCCTTCTTTTAGGAGATCAGCACCGCTATCTGCATCAAAATGAGAATTACATGGCGAGTCATCCAGCGGAACATTTACATACGTGCGCAGATTATCCTTTTATGGCGCCAAACATAGCGCACCCTAGGAAGAAATATCATAATTCACATCATTTCAAATTTACACTTTTTAATAATTCCGGGGACTGGAATAGATCAGCTGGTACAGCGCTGGATTCGTAATTCTGGTGATCATAAGGTTGCAGGTTCAAATCTCCGCCGGGCTGTTTCGGTACAGGGGGATTTTTCTTTGGAGGAGTAATATTGGTTCTGACTCCATTTCCCAACGTCCTTCGAATGAGACTATAAACCGAGATTCCGTGTGTGAACGCACGCACAACATCTTGCACACACGTCAAATCCCATCACCAACTTTCAGAAGAGAAGGCCACTTTGGCCGTTGGTAAGGATGCTATACATAGCATGTACCCTGCGTTAAGAATGGAAAGAATGATGGAAGCAAGGCAACGAGTGAACAATATAGAATGATATGGACTGGATGCACGAAACACGATTGAATAGAGCGCCAGCTGGCAGCTCTTCAGTCGGCACTAACAAGGGAGGTAGCCCGTTGTGTAAACGAGTATGGATTGTAAAGCACTTAGCTTGGTCTGTAGCCGAGGATAGGCACTATATAATAATAATAATAATAATAATAATAATAATAATAGTAATGAATACTTATATAGCGCCTGTTTCTCGGCTACAGACCAAGCTCTAAGCGCTTTACGATCAACACTCGTTTACACAACGGGCTGCCTACCTGGGTAGTGCCGACTGAAGAGCTGCCAGCTGGCGCTTCATTCAGTCGTTTCCCGTGTCATCCAGTCAGTATCGTTCAATATCGTTCACTCAAGTTCCTTACTTACTTTCATCATTCTTTCCATTTCTCACACAGGGTGCATGCTATGTGTAACGTGTCATCCATACCAACGGCCAAACTGGCTTCTCTTCCGAAAGTTGGTGATGGGATTTTACGTGTGTGTAAAGATGTTGTGCGTGCGTTCACACACGGAACCTCGGTTTATAGTCTCATTCGAAGGACTGTATGGGAAAAGGAGTCAGAACCAATGTAAGCAATGTAAAAAATATAAGCATTCATCATAATGTAATAATGATATTAATATGATGATAACAGCAATGATAATAATAATAATAATAATTGTAATAATAATAATAATGAACTAAAAAGAAACAGGCATCTACACACATAAACGCGCAATTATATATGCGTGCGCGCGCTTGCGCGCGAGCGCACGCACACACACACACACACACACACACACACACACACACACACACACACATGCTTGCAAACAATGACTATGCTAATGAAACTACCTAGCATGTTTGCTACTGTATCAGCAGTTAAGGGGGAAAAAAAAAAAAAAAAAAAAAAAAAAAAAAGAAGATCTCAGGCCGCAGTCTAGTAATACAATGAACTTGTACTAGTCACGCAGTCATGATCAACTGCCATGCACAATGACAAATGAAAATCAAAGTGCTGCTTACACAGTGCAATGAATGGAAACGCGTGGAGGAGGGCGGGTGGTTGAGAGAGAGAGAGAGAGAGAGAGAGAGAGAGAGAGAGAGAGAGAGAGAGAGACAGACAGAGACAGAGACAGAGAGAGGCAGAGACAGAGAGAGAGGCAGAGACAGAGAGACACGCAGACAGACAGACAGAGACAGAGAGACTGGAGAACACAAATTCTGGTGCGGACACTCACGGCAGTTTGATAACCAGTCACAGTAGGTCCCCGCCCGGCAGAAGACGCTCTTGATACCACTGCAGTTGCCGTTTAGGTCTATTCCTGGAAACACCAGCAAAGTGTCAAAACAATGAAGGAAAACACACACACACACACACAAAAATGCTGAGTGACACACACACAAATGCAGTTAGTGCAAGAAAAAAACAAGCTGGGTTTCTACACTGTCGGCAGTTAGTGCAAGGAAAAACAAGCTGGGTTTCTACACTGTCGGTAGTTAGTGCACGGGAATACAACCTTGGTTTCTACACCGTCGGCAGTTAGTATGAATACAACCTTGGTTTCTACACTGTCGGCAGTTAGTGCGAGGGAAACGCAAGCTGGGTTTTACACTGTCGGCAGTTAGTGCAAGGAAAAACAAGCTGGGTTTTCTACTCTGTCGGCAGTTAGTGCACGGGAATACAGCCTTGGCTTCTACACTGTCGGCAGTTAGTGCACGGGAATACAACCTTGGTTTCTACACTGTCGGCAGTTAGTGCAAGGGAATACAACCTTGGTTTCTACACTGTCGGCAGTTAGTGCAAGGGAATACAACCTTGGTTTTCTACACCGACGGCAGTTAATATGAATACAACCTTGGTTTCTACAGTGTCGGCAGTTAGTGCAAGGGAGTACAACCTTGGTTTCTACACTGTCGGCAGTGAGTATGAATACAAC
This sequence comes from Conus betulinus, assembly GCA_016801955.1. Lineage (NCBI taxonomy): Eukaryota > Metazoa > Mollusca > Gastropoda > Neogastropoda > Conidae > Conus > Conus betulinus. Next base: position 14,347 of record JADBJO010030296.1, on the reverse strand, counting down.
CTTGGTTTTCTACACCGACGGCAGTTAGTATGAATACAACCTTGGTTTCTACACTGTCGGCAGTTAGTGCAAGGGAATACAACATTGGTTTCTACACTGTCGGCAGTTAGTGCACGGGAATACAACCTTGGTTTCTACACCATGGGCAGTTAGTATGAATACAACCTTGGTTTCTACACTGTCGGCAGTTAGTGCAAGGGAACACAAGCTGGGTTTCTACACTGTCAGCAGTGAGTGCAAGGGAACACAAAGCTGGGTTTTACACAGTCGGCAGTTAGTGCAAGGGAATACAAGCTCGGCTTCTACACTGTCTGCAGTTGGAGCAACGGAATATATGCTGGTTACTTCACCGTCAACAGTGGGGAAAGGGATGACAGGCTGGCTAACTACACTGCCAGCAACTGAAGCAAAGGTTATCACGCTGTCCAGTGAACCCAAGCGTCACCAAAAGAAACAAAAAGGAATAGCTAAAATCTGCTTGATTCCAACGACGCTTCTAAGCAAAGCTGAGCTCTGTATTTGTTTATTGTTTCTAAATTGTCTGTCTGGTTTTGTTTCTCTTGCCTGGCCTGTAGTTGATTGTAGGGACCTCTGTGTCACCCTTTGTCTTGTGACATTTTGCTGAGCAGCCTGGTACACCATAAAAGACCTCGAAGATCTCTGTATTGTCTTTTGGTTTGTTCTAGTCATTGGGTAATCTGGTAACAAACTGCAACAGACACAATTGTCCTCTGTATGTCATTTGGTTTGTTCTATTTATTGGGTAATCTGGTAGCTGACTGTAGTCGATCTAATGGTCCTCTGTAATGAGTTGTCATTTGGTTTGTTCGATTCGTTAGGCAGTGTGGTAACACCCTGTGTGGCACCCAAGGGTCCCCTGTATTGTACTTTTTGGTTCAGTCAATTCGCTGGGCAGTCTGGTAACACTATCACAGACCTCGGGGTTCTCTGCATTGTCAAACGGTTCATTCCATTCGCTGGGCAATCTGGTAATGTGGTTCTGGACCTCAAGGTTCTATGCATTGTCATTTTGTTTATTCCATTCGTTCAGCAGTCTGGTAACGTCGTTCTGGACCTCAGGGTCTCTGCATTGTCATTTGGTTTATTCCATTCGTTGATCAGTCTGGAGCACACTGTTGTAGATTCCAGTGTTTTTGTGTCGTCGTTTCTATGTTTGTTGTTGTGGAGTCTGCTAACACAATGTGAAAGAATGAATTCAGGGTCGACTGTATTATCCCTTGGTTTGTTCCTTTCTGAAACTGTCTGAAAACACACTGAAAAAAGAGTACGTGAATCATCTGTACTGTACTGTCCTTCGGCTCGTTTCAATCACTGCTCAGCTCGCTAACACTGTAGAAGACATCAGCGTCACCTGTTGTGTCATGTGGTTTGTTTCATTCAATGGGCAGTGTAGCAATACTCTTTAAAAGACTTCAGTTTCTCTGTGCCGTCATCGTTATGTTCCACTGGCTGGGCAGTCTGGCACTGCACTGCAGAAGGCAGTCCTCTGCACTGCCAATTGGTGCGTGTCCTTTGTGGGCAGTCTGGCCTCTGCACTGCAGAAGGCCTGTGAGTCCTCTGCACTGCCATTTGGTGCGTGTCCTTTGTTGGGCAGTTTGGCATTGCACTGCAGAAGGCCTGTGAGTCCTCTGCACTGCATTTGGTGCGTGTCCTTTGTTGGGCAGTCTGGCACTGCACTGCAGAAGGCCTGTGAGTCCTCTGCACTGCCATTTGGTGCGTGTCCTTTGTTGGACAGTCTGATTATAACACTGTAGTAGACTCTAGAGACCGCTACGTTGCCATTTGGTTCATTTGTCAGCCAGCCTCTAGCAGCACACTGTAAAACACTTCAGGATCTTCTGGACAATCTAGTAAGAACTAGGCCTTAGAGTCATCTGAAATTGTCATTTGGTTGTATTTATTGGGTAGTCTGGTACAACCATGAGGGAATCCTCGTGGTCCTCTGTAGTCGGTTAATTCGTACAACTTGTTGGCAGTTTGATAACACAGTGTAAAAGATCTCTCAGGGTCCCCTGTATTGTCACCTGGCTTATTTCACTGCTTGGGCGGCCTGGTGACACACTGCCCATGTTTCAGTTTGCAATAACCAGTTGTTCCCAATAGCAGACCTGAAGGTCCTGTGTTTTGCCGTACGTTCCTTTTGTTAGACGGTGTGGTCACAAACTCTAGTACACCTCAGGTTGATCTGTATTGTCATTTTGTTGGTTCCATGAGCTGGGCAATGTGGTATCTGCCATGCCTTTCTTTTGTTGGACAGAGTGGTGACTGGCTGTAGCACACCTCATGCTGATCTCTATTGTCACTCAGTTCGCTCCATTCACTGGCCAGTGTGGTATTGTGACTTATTTTCTGAGTAAATGACACCTTAGTGATGGTGGTGGTAGGGGTACTGACTAAACAGTAGGTCGACAATTTGGCAGTATTCTTTTCCTTGCCACGATTAACGCGTGCGTGCGCGCGTGCGTGCGTGCGTGTGTAAAATCTGATATCTCCAGCAGGACCTATCAAGGACAGTATGTACCCACAGTGACAGTCCCTGTTGCAGCTCTTGAGGTTGGCCGTCAGTGTCCTCGTGCCTACTGAAGATCTGCCTGAGTCACGCTGTTCCTGCTAAGGAGCATTAAGGGATTCTGCTGTCCTTAGTGCTGGTGGCAGGCCTCACCCACTGCCACTGACTCTTGTTGAGCAGACCCTACATGCTGCCAAGTCGACATTTTTCTGGAACCTGAAAGCTGCACACTTCGACTGGCCACCTAACGCTGCATGCTGATGGATTCATCCCACCTGCTGGATGTTGTCACTGATGGGTGATCCAGGTCTCACTGCAGCAGAGCAGAGCACTGGAACCACTTTTGACGGATGGTCTGATGCTGACATTATCTGGCACTGTGATCATCTGCCTTTCACAGTTTGTAATGTCACTTCAGCGTCCAGAGTTCTGTGGCTGATCACAGTGCTGCCATGATAGCAGAAGGTTGACCATGGTCACGATCTCTTGTGCTGGTAACGACAGCGGGTGGTGGAGCCAGAGTGGCGGTGGCCTGCAGTGCTGAAAATGAACACGGTCTGCTTTCCAGAGACTAACACTTGGGCCTGAACATATGGAACCTGATGCAAAGCCATCGGTCGTGCACTGGGTGCACTCATCACAGTATGTGGCCATTTCCAGTTGTCTGCAGAGAGCAACTCTTGCAGAATGGCTACAAAATACTCGTTCTGCTCTTACGCTTGAAAAGTTTGTCATCCACGTTAACTGATTACACACACACACACACACACACACACACACACACACACACACACACACACACACACACACACACACACACATACACACACACACACTTCTCCCCACCTTCACTCTAGCAGTCTCCTATGGCGTCTGTCAGCTCTGGTGCAAAAAAAAAAAAAAAAAAAAAAAAAAAAGGCACAGCTTTAGTTGACTCCACTTTTCACTGGCAATGGGTCTGATACATTTCTGTTCTTTTGACTTTGCCTCTCTGTCCTTGTGAAAGGAAAATATCGATGCCGTGAACTATGCGACACAAGAAAGCATGGGAAGAATCTTCAAATAATGTTTCAAATCAACAAAAAACCACATGGAATCCAAGTTTCTGCTGTCATTAGTTTTCTTGCAACTGGCTTATAGTGGAAACCATGTGGCTGGTCCCCACGCCTTCTCTGTAGCCACACTGAGATCCATGGCAATGCTGTCAGCATTGTGGGTGGTGATTTTTGATGAGAATAGCTCTGGTGACACTTAGCATTACAAACGGAGATCGCACACTATTCGAGGAACATTTTGATGTTGCTGACACTGGTTGCAGGTTGCAAGTCTTGCCTTTTTTTCTCTTTCTTCAACTCATTGAGCATCTTTGCTTGCTGGCAGTTTTTTTTGTTTTTGTTTGTTTGTTTTTTTTTTGGTTGTTTTTACAACTCTTGTCATTGAGATGGTATTTTGTGGACCTTATGAGGCCTGCCCGTAAGTTTGTTGATTTCATCATCGTTTTAAACCAACAATCGTGTTTGCACTTTGTGCAAAGCCCAAAAACAGCACCGTAAAGAAGCTTCCAGAAGGACGTTAATTTTCTTTTCCACGGTCCTCAAGTTCACTAACTGTCAGGACATTTCGGATCATCTTTTAATATAACGCTTGGCTGCAGCACATAAGAGCAGTGTTCAACTTCTTCAGGGGATTTCTCTGGCTGATTTCTTCTTGCGTGTCAGCTGAATGGTCGATGTGTTCTGCGGCGATGGCGATCAGACCAACACCCTGTCCCCCTCATACGGCAAGTCCAGATATTCACGTGTGTGTCTCTCTGGCACGTGCCACTGCTTCGAGTGAGGACGCATCTGTGAGCTTTGATTTTATCTGACCGCTGAAAAGATGGTGTTGGTGATGAAAAGGTCATGCTGAGCTCAGAGCTTCTGCAGCACGAATACAGGGAACTGGATCGTACGGTTCTGCCACACCCACGTATGTCAGGCCAGCAGAAGCAAAGTATACCGACTCGCTCATTATAGCCCCTGACTTTTCTGATCTACGTTCCTCCAGTCGTGTTTCACATGCAAATCTGCTTTCATCCAAAGCTACCATGTCAACCTGGTAATGGACAAGCATCCTGGCGGTGGGGGCAACCTGTTGCTGTGGTCTGTAATCTCTGTCCAACCATGCATGCGCATTCTATGTCCTAAAGGTCAGGGTGTTCTTCGTTCTCTTATTCATAAAACTGTTTTGACAACAATGGTGAATTCCGAAGCTATGCCGCTTCCCGCCAGGTGCTTCATGGGGTAGGCATTGTCCAGGGATTCTTTCTGTCTCGCCATTCCTGGCCAGAGACAGCAGTGCAGTCCCTGAATGTGGGATGCTCTCTCCCTGTGGTAGATATGGCCACCGCATCTACCCCAGTGTATGGCAGGCGACCAGATCCCACAGCTGCCCTGTGCAGAGTCATAGCACAGAACTTCCTGTGGCATCCTCCACCTGTTTTCTTGACTACTTCGCTGTTGACGGGACCTATCTTGAAAACTGTCTTTCTGACCAAAGTGGCACATTTTAAAGGGAAGAGGGAGTGCGCAGTGTAACCCTTTGCATCTAACACTCCAAGGTGCAGAAACTCCCTCCTGTGTGATGGTTCCATCAAAAGCAGTTTGGTTGTGCAGTGTAATCATCTCCTAGGAAGAAACATTATCAGCAAAGAATCAACGGCTCGTCCTGCCTTGCACAGTGGCAAGACGCCCCTATAGGACTGTACCTTGCGGAAACGTTCTAACAGTTCGAGAACACTAGGGTTTGAATACAAAGTTCTCTTTTCCTAGATGGCCTGGTAGATTCAAGCTGTTTTAATCCACCCCCTTGACAAGAAATTAAAAAGGAAATTGCAGAGAAGTGCACGCACACACACACACACACACACACACACACACACACACACACACACACACACACACACATCTATCTATCTCTTTATCTATCTCTCTATATAGAGAGATAGATAAATATATCGTTATATACAGGATAGATAGATAGATATGTCGTCATATACAGGTATGTTGATGGTTTTTATCTTTGGCTTGGCTATGTTTTACCCAGAGTGAGGACAAATAGTGTACTATCTTCGTGAAACAACACTAGTAAATGGAAGTTAAAAGTCCTAAGTTCTTACATTTTTATTGTACAAACTCCATTTTCTTATTAACTGGAAATGTGATATACCAAATTCTCACCCTGAATTATTCAAGCAACTCTGCAACTAAGCAGGGGCTGGCGCTTAATGAGAATGAATTAAAAAAAAAAGTTATTCAGTATTATCACAGATTTTATTGTTAGTAATCAGCAAATCGATGCCAGAAAACACAGATTACAGACGTTGATGTCTTTTATTGTGATTTGTGGATAAAGCTTAACGCGCGCCCTGCAGGTTCCTTGTGTTCGAAAAAACTAGACAAACTGGCTTGTAAACGTCGTCCTTGTTGGCTGGCTGTGTGAAACGATAGGGTTAAGTCTCCGTGTGATCTAGGCGCATGGCGGCCTGTGCAAATGATTAAGATACTCTCAGTGAAGCTAGTTTGATTATTCCTCTGTCTTCCTGGGTTGCTGCCTGTTTACAAACGAGCGTTTTACCTGTTTGTTCGATTGTTTCATTATTTGAGCGACTGACGGGTCGCGTGGTTACTTGGGCGAGTAATTAGGCAGTTAATTACTTGAATGCTGTTCGATTGTTTGTGCGCAAATGTGGCTATCTTGTGCGCGACTAGCCACTGGTCAGCCTGTTTGCTTATTCGGTTGTCGCATCGGTTAGTCTGTGAGTGTTTATTTTGTTCGACATATTTACACACGGTGGCTCCACTGCAGGGCTGAATAACAACAGCCATTATTGCGCCAGGGTGTAGGCCAGACGGGTGAAAGGTCAGGAGCCATAGCGTGTAGCACACACTGTCCTGAGGTGGGTGAAAGGTCAGGAGCCATAGCGTGTAGCAACACTGTCCTGAGGTGGATGAAAGGTCAGGAGTCATAGCGTGTAGCACACACTGTCCTGAGGTGTGTGAAAGGTCAGGAGCCATAGCGTGTAGCACACACTGTCCTGAGGTGGGTGAAAGGTCAGGAGCCATAGCGTGTAGCACACACTGTCCTGAGGTGTGTGTGTGTGTACTGAGAAAGGAAAATAGCTTTAGCTGGCTGGCTGACGTGCAAGATATGCCCTTTCTGAGTCTGATCATACATGTGGACACTACGCAGAGGATTCTTTCTTTATAATTGTGTAACTGCTATGCGGCCCAAGTGATGCCTTGTTATTGAAAATGAGATGTTAAATAATTTCATTCATTGTTCACAGTTCCTGCCGTTCGCAACGGGGAGTTCCATTTTGTGTGTGCGTGTGCTTATATGTATGTTCACTGATCAAATTTGTTATTTGCAATGAAATTATGATCCATGCCTTTGACTGTATGTAACTCTTGCCGTTCGCAACGGGCAGCCTCTTTATATGATGTTATGATTATGAAATAATTAAATTGTTGATCCCGCCGTTCGTAACGCCAATCCCCGTGGTTAATGTTCTGATTATGAAATGATTATGTTGTTGATTGCAAAGATATGTTTGACCCCTACCGTTCGCAAAGGGGAGGCCTTTTGTGCTTTTTTTCGTTATAAATCCTGCACCTTAATTTTGGTAATGTCATGCACTGAAGGGACAAGATTCAGGTATCCTTTGAAGCCAAGACCTATTGTTTTAATGTAGGATTTCACAATTCCATTATGAATGTTTGATACTTGTTTTGGCTTAATTTGAATGATGTTTCTCTCTCTCTCTCTCTCTCTCTCTCTCTCTCTCTCTATATATATATATATATATATATATATATTTTTTTTTTTTTTTTTTTTTTTTAATAATACCACATGTTTATGATTATCATTGTTTATATCTTAATAGGTCGGTGTGGTTGGTTCGATCCAACTTTGATTTGAAATAAAAGAGAGATCGAGAGGAAACCCAACGAGCTGGTGTTGGCGTGGAAGATGATGTGCCCACTCACTCTCTGTCCCATCTCCTTCTCCTTTTCCCTCCCCTCTTCTTCACCCCCATCCTCTTTACACTTGAAGGAAAGAAGTTTCCCTTCACTTTCATTGTTGTTTACGTCTGTAGCAGAGCGAGAGAGAGAGAGAGAGAGAGAGAGAGAGAGAGAGAGAGAGAGAGAGAGAGAGAGAGAGAGAGAGAGAGAGACTTACTGCAGACAGCGTCGTAGTCGCACACAGATCCGCTCACACACTGGTCCTGGTTCCCCGCATCGCAAATCTGCCCCAGCTGAAGTTCTGCAACAGCCGTTCATGGGAAAATGTTCGTCTACCCGGCAACAGATGAACCATTCCATACGTACCTCTACGTCACGCAGGCTAATCTTATCTCCGGAGTATAGATCACCCACAAAAGCACCCGTGTATTTTCTCTTTGTGTTTTGAAACATTTACATGAAACGAATAATTCTGTACCAAAAAAAATATGAATGCAGTTCAAGTGCTGTTCGACTTATTATTTCCAAGCATATTGTAATGAATAAAACAGAAGCTTTCAATTGCTTGGAGGAAAAAAAGAAAGGTTTTATTCTGAAACTAACTCAGGTTATTTTGTTGATGCAGGAAAAATTCACACACACACACACACACACACGCGCGCGCGCGCGCGCGCGCTAAGCTTTCCGGAGTCGCCATCTGCTAAGAAATAATGTGTTTTTTGCCAGAAAACTAGTAAAAAGTACTGCTGATCGAATCCCAGGTAGGTCTGTGAAGGTACTGTCAAATGGCATTGAATGTTTGGGTATAGGAAGAGCCTTAGCACAACATCTCTTGTAATTAAAGCCTTTACAGCACCAATTGTTCTTCACAGGAAAAAAACATCGAAGTACATTTCGCATGATGTGTACAAGTTGTTAGTCATCGACCCCATAAAGCATGGATTCTCCGGGTACTCAGCTCAAAACTGTTCATTTTGACGCTTTGTTTGAAGAGGGTGCGTCTCCCATTCCGCTGCTTTTTCATTTCATTTTGTTTAAAAGCAAATGACAAATGACATGTTCGATTAGTGCTCCAGCACAGACTAAAGATTCCCTTAGCTGGAAGTCAATCAGTACTACAGGACAGAGCTGATATTCTTCTAGCCAACAGTCGCTTACAGCGACAACACATACAGTCGGTTAATGTTGCAGCACAGACACAAGATTCCCTATGCTGACAGTTGAATTGCACCACAGCGCAGACCCAACATTCCCTTTGTTTATAGTTCATTAGTGCTGCAGCACAGACCCAATATTCCCTTTGTTTACAGTTCATTAGTGCTGCAGCCCAGACCCCAAATTCCCTTTGTTTACAGTTCATTAGTGCTGCAGCACAGGCCCCAAATTCCCTTTGTTTACAGTTCAGTAGTACTGCAGCCCAGACCCAATATTCCTTTGTTTACAGTTCATTAGTACAGCAATGCAGACCCAACATCCTATTTGCTTACAATTGATCATGCGGCAGCACTGACCCAACATTCCCTTTGTTTACAGTTCATTAGTACTGCAGCACAGACCCAACATTCCCTTTGTTTACAGTTCATTGAACTGCAGCACAGACCCAACATTCCCTTTGTTTACAGTTCATTAGTACTGCAGCACAGACCCAATATTCCCTTTGTTTACAGTTCATTAGTACTGCAGCACTGACCCAACATTCCCTTTGTTTACAGTTCATTAGTACTGCAACACAGACCCAACATTCCCTTGTTTACAGTTCATTAGTACTGCAGCACAGACCCAATATTCCCTTTGTTTACAGTTCATTAGTACTGCAGCACAGGCCCCAAATTCCCTTTGTTTACAGTTCATTAGTACTGCGATGCAGACCCAACATTCCCTTTGTTTACAGTTGATTAGTGCTGCAGCACAGACCCAACAATCCCTTTGTTTACAGTTGAGTAGTGCTGTAGCACAGAGTTGTTAATATTTGAGTAAGACAGCAACAACAACTTTTGGGGTAAGATGCCTTGAAGCGAAGAAGTTAGCTTCCCTTTGTTTTGGAATACCTGCACAGGAGCTGTCAATTCCTTTGTGTTTGCATTTGATGTTTGGGGACTAGTAATGGCAACGTTATTACGCTTTGGAAAGATTTCCAACTTGCGCAGCTTGTTTAGGCTGTGGTCACTGGAACACAAGAATTTATATAATACTTTTTTTTCTGTTTTACTTTTTAAAATATTTTCACACCTTGTTATTCTTCTTGTTTTTTTCTCTCTCTCTCTCTCTCTCTCTTTTCTTTGACAAGCTCATCTCTTGGCAATCCTGTATTTCAGTCGTGTAGGATTTCAGTCTAGCTGGACTTGATCTAGCAGGCCCTTATTGCAGTTCAGGACTCGTATGACACAGCTTGTGGCGCATGAAAACAATCTACGTTTTGAATTCTGTATCCATGGTAAATGACAAGTACATCTTGTGTAATGCCGGTGCTCTTATCTGTGTCATCTGTTCACATCTTCTGCCTTCTGCTGAGACACACCCAGACACCTGTATCCATGGTAAATGACAAGTACATCTTGTGTAATGCCGGTGCTCTTATCTGTGTCATCTGCTCACATCTTCTGCCTTCTGCTGAGACACACCCAGACAGCTGCCCGAGACACTAATGCAGCCAGGACCTCTGCGACACAGGAGTATCAGTCCACCTTACTTTTTTTTTAATGATTATACTTTGCTAGTCAGGACGACTCAAAAATGACAAACTATGCTTTTTTTTTTTTTTTAAACATTTACTCATAATGGCAGTTTCCTGTTCTTTCAGCTTATTTCTAGTGTGGTGAGCACCAGTTTAAACCAACGTTACACATTGACGCGCGCAAATGCGCACGCGCACACACACACACACACACACGCACACACATATACACACATACACACTGAAACCCTTACATTACGCATGTGAGAGAGAGAGAGAGAGAGAGAGAGAGAGAGAGAGAGAGAGAGAGAGAGAGAGAGAGAGAGAGAGAGACTCACGGCAGGTGCGGGTTACGGGGTCACAGGTGAGCCCCGCGACACACTCCCCCTCCTCTTCACATGGTTGACCCTGAGCCTTGGCTGTCGTAAACAGCAATCAATTTGAACGTGGTGTGTGCGTGCGTGCGTGTGTGTGTGTGTGTGTGTGTGTGTGTGTGTGTGTGTGTGTGTGTGTGTGTGTGTGTGTTAGTGTGTGTGTGTGTGTGTGTGTGTGTGTGTGTGTGTGTGTGTGTGTGTGTGTGTGTGTTAGTGTGTGTGTGTGTGTGTGTGTGTGTGTGTGTGTGTGTGTGTGTGTGTGTGTGTGTGTGTGAGTGTGCGTACTCACGCGTATTTGTGTTTGAGCGCGCGCACGTGTATGTGTGTATGTATGTGTGTGTGTGTGTGTGTGTGTGTGTGTGTGTGTGTGTGTGTGTGTGTGTGTGTGTGTGTGAGAGAGAGAGAGAGAGAGAGAGAGAGAGAGAGAGAGAGAGAGAGAGAGAGAGAGAGAGAGAGAGAGAGAGCGTGTGTTGGGGTGTGCATGCTCTTGTATGTTTATCATAGTCATAATTGTGTGTCATTTTAAGTGGACTATGAAAGAAGCCTCGTCTCACAAATTTTCAGACGTTCTCTGTGTTTCAATGAAGTATGATGAGACACTTGTAACAGTTTATTGTACGCAAAGTGCAATACGGCCTACTAATCGTATATTTAAAAAAAAAAAAAAGTAAATTGCCTTTACAATGGCTTTAAATGTGTTAGTGTACTATACCATGCATAGTTGCTCTTTGAACAACATTGAAACTTTTTAAGGTTTGCTAGAAATCTGTTTAAAACCGCAGTTTTACACAACATAAAAACGTATCATATGGCGAGGTTTTTTTTTTTTTTTTTGTTTTTTTGTGTTTGTTTGTTGTTGTTTTTTTTTAACCTAGTGATGCCCAGGGTGTACTTCTTGCTAAATTCTTTGAAACAACATTGGAACCTCCAAATGGAAATAGCTCAGTACAGTAGCCACACGTTTTGCAGGGACATATCCACAGTGTTTGCAAAGAAAGGCATCCGCCACTTCTTGGCTCTGATGCAAGCGCGCTATTTGCTAATGTTGCGGTCAGTATGATCAACAGGTCCCATTGTTCAGTTGTACACTTTGATCAAACTGGGCTGCTGTACGTTGATGTGGTTTCTCTGCCGCTTGCATCATCTTCTAACCTGACCCAGTGGTTGGACCTGATCGCAGTGTGTGGCTATCGCCACGACGCTATTGTCATTCCATTCCATGATGAGGATGTTGACTCTTCTGTCACATCGAAAGTCAATAGAACCACGTGGATCTCTTGCCAGCTGAGCAGGATCACTCAGTGGGCAGTTTTGTGCCATTTTTTCCGAATGGTCCCTGTTGCACCAATATCAGCATCGTGCTAGATAAGATAAGATAAGATAATGTTGCTTATAGCCCAGCCGACCGCGAAGGGCCACATCACGGCTGTCACCACGTTAAAATCAACTCACAAGTCATTCATTTACGCAATTCTTTAAAATACATCCAAAAACCCATCCGAAAGTTTGTTAAAAATCTGTCCACGGTAAAAATCTCAGATCCGATGAAAAATGTTAATCTCTTTCAAGAACTCAAAGATCGCGTCAGGCGGAACATCTCTGAACAAGGTTTTCATGGAATCTGCTGTAAAATGTTTGTGTCTCACATCGTGCAAGTCCCAACACTCTGAAAGAATACGTTTCATTGTGAGTGGCACATGACATGGAATGCACCATGGAGCTTCTTCACTCTTTAAAAGGCAGGAATGGGTAAAATACGAATGACCGGTGTGCAGCCGGCACAGAACTGTTTCTTCTTTTACGACCACCAGACGTAGATGAGAGGAACTCCTTAAGGTTTGGACGGATCTGAAAGAGTTTGTTGTCCGTCTGTGTATTCCAATCCTCCTGCCAGAGGTCTCTGACATAATCATTAATTTGGGTTTCAGATCTGAGCAGGGGATAGGTGTGTTTGACAGTTTTCTGTTGTGGCATTCTTGGCCTTTTTCTGTTGTGGCATTCTTGGCCAAACAGTCAACCATTTCATTCCCTCCGATGCCAACATGACCGGGAACCCAAGCCAGAAATATGTCGTAACCCTCCGCTTTCAACTTGGTAAAAAGTTCAAAAAAGTGTAAAAGTTCGGGATGCTGGAGGTTGCGGCCAGCTATGGCCTCCAAAACCGACAACAAAACCAGAAAGTCCTTCTTTGCTGATTGTGAGCTTATTTTCAATGCCAGAACCAGAGCTGTAAGTTCAGCAGAGTAAGCAGAAGCATCCAAAGGAATATGATCTAACAGTATTTGAGAAGGAGCACCAGGGCAATAGGCTGCACAGGCCACTCCATCTTCAGACTTGGAACCGTCAGTGAAAATTTTCTGATAGGATGGGAATTCTGAACAGAGGTCAGCATACAATGCCTTGTATGCCAGAGCTAGTAGATTCTTTGCGAAAGGCTGCAAGATCAAAACGAATCTCTGGTGTGAAAAAGGTCCACGGAGGCTGATCTGGAAACTTAGAAAAATTGGACACAACTCCTAGGTCTAGACCTGCATTCCGCGCGTGAGGCTGCATGTGAAGACCAAACGGCGGAATACAGTTAGGGTTGTTTTCGAATTTGCTTTGAAACTGAGGGTCAAAGACACAGCCATAGGCAGGGTTCTCCGGTTCCGAGAACAGTCTGATATAGTAATTCAAAGACAGTTTCAGCCTGCGGTTGGACAGTGAGGGTTCACCTGCTGCTGCGTGCAGGCTGTACACAGGGGTGGTACGGAATGCTCCAAGACAGAGACGAAGCCCTTGATGGTGGATAGGGTCCAAATGTTTGCGCTAGAAGAGGAACAGATGTGAAGTGATTATCGAATGTGAGATGGTAGTGACGCTTAGAAGAGGAACAGATGTGAAGTGATTATCGAATGTGAGATGGTAGTGACGCTTAGAAGGGAACAGATGTGAAGTGATTATCGAATGTGAGATGGTAGTGACGCTTAGAAGAGGAACAGATGTGAAGTGATTATCGAATGTGAGATGGTAGTGACGCTTAGAAGAGGAACAGATGTGAAGTGATTATCGAATGTGAGATGGTAGTGACGCTTAGAAGAGGAACAGATGTGAAGTGATTATCGAATGTGAGATGGTAGTGACGCTTAGAAGAGGAACAGATGTGAAGTGATTATCGAATGTGAGATGGTAGTGACGCTCAGGTAACTCTCCCAGTCCCGGCGAGCCATAGCCCTGTGCAACCTGAGAACCAGCACAGGGTTCAAACTGTACGACATAGGTCATGGGATCAGCCAGACACTACAGTTTACATCTGAATCGAATTGGTTTTCTCCTGATGAAGTGCTTTCTGCTATGTCGCCCAAAGCGCGGAATCACCTTCATCCACGCAAAGGTCTCTGCAATGGAAAAGAACAGAAAGCATCGCTCATGGATCGTTGTCAAGAAATTCCTGACCTCTGTAAGTTTATCACCAGCGCGCAAGTTGTTGCTGTCAGCAAGATGCAGGCACCGCAGATGGTCTTCAAATCTGTTTCGACTCACTGCAGCAGAGACAGCCCGATTGTGGCAATCGGTATTCAGCTCCCACTACATGCGGCGTCCTGGCAGCTGGGTGTATCCAGAGAGCAGAATGATTCCCAGGAAGTTTCTCATACCCTGTCTGTTGGTGGTGACAAAAGATACTGCGTACAAATCATTACCATACACTGGTTCCTTTCATGCCCAACGCACCCTACCGGGGTGCATCCATGTGAAAAAAAAATCCTGTCCGCACTCGTGGAAAGTT
>JADBJO010030295.1:0-18054 GCA_016801955.1 Conus betulinus | reverse complement strand
TGCACCCACACGGAAGTAATAATATGTATTCAAAATAAATTGTCGAAAAACTGCGTATAATTCTTGTAGTTTGAACTTCGACGGCTGTATATGGTTCTGTTGATATCTGCTCATTCCCCATCCGTGTTTTTTTTTTTTTTTCTGACCTCTTTTTCCCCGTCGTCCACTCGGGGCTGACGTGATCGTAACGTACACATTTCCAGTTTTGCTCATGTATCCTGTGGAAATGAGGGAGTAAAGGGATGGGGGGGGGGGGGGGGGGGGAGAGTTTTGAGCATATATATACTTCTCACCTTGCTGGAAATCTGCAATAGTGATTTTTGCCTCACAGGTCTCGCCCACTGCGGTTTTGCTTTGTTTTGTTTTCGTCTTTTTCCCCCCACTACCCCCGTTCCTCCTGTTCCTCTGCCGTTGTAGTTTTATTTGTCTTACTTTGTGCTTAAATAAATGTCTTTCCGCTAAAAAAAAAAAAAAAAAAAATTACGGAAGTTAAAAAAAAAAATAGAATAGCTGGTACTTTTTAGCACTGCATGTTTTTTTCTTTTTCTTTTCTTTTTTCTTTTTTGCCCTCGAGCTTGTCAGTAGATCAGCTATTACGCAGAGTTGTCGAGTCTACTATTAAACATCACAAGTTTACTTTTCGTTTCAGTGTACTTCATGTTTGTATGGTTTTTTTTTTTTTTAAATTGTGGAAAGTAACTTGCAGTACAAATAAATAATAATCCTTCGGTTGGCTCGAAGATTAAACTTTGACAGTATTCTACATGTTATATAAATATTAGAAGGTTAGAATCTGGCTGCTGAGAGAGAAGGTTAAGTTAAGTGAACGTTAAGTGGATAATATATGAACTCCATGAAATGGTTATATTCGTTTCTGTCTTTTTTTACTTTCTCCCTTTGCGGGGAAGGCCAATATATTTTTTTTTTTCCCATGATAGAACTTTTTTTGTAGTGGAACAGGCGCGCGAGTGCTGTTAGAAGTTGACTGAGCTATTGATATGCTGGAACTGTTTCTGTTGAACAGAAAGAAACGGTGGAATTTCAGGCACATGATTCCACTGTTGCGGCGATGGAATTCAGCCACAGTGGCGAGCGAATTGCTACTGCATCTGTGAGGGTAAGTAACTAAGACGCACAGTTTTTGCAACGAATCTGCTAAAAAGATTAAAAAAAAATGTTTAGAGGGCAATATTTGACAGTAAATAGCACGTAGTGTAGTAGAGACATTTATTACTAAGCGTAATGTACAACGTTACCAACACTCAAAGCAAGAAGAGCACGTACACTGATTTTTACATTAATTCTACAAATGTGTGACTATATGTAAAATATCACGTATAACATTTTTTTTTTATGCAAGCTGAGTGATAGATCCATCTGCATACTCAAATGATACATCTGATTGGCCTATTAAAGGTAGAGTCATAAATACAGTTTTTTTTTTTTATTACTTTTATTTGACATCTTCTTTTTTTTGTCAAAACAACACTGAAACGAAATCTTAAGCGAGGCAGCAAACGTTAATTGGAGAACAAGTAGGGCAACTCTCGCTCCATTGATGAAATGAACACATGCCCATTAACTCCCAACGAATGCTGCTTGCGATACCCAATCGCCTGGCAGAACTGACGAGAGAGCACACAGAACAAACAAGGAGACATACCTCTGATGGGAGATTTCTCCTTTGTTCTGTGTGCTCTGTGCACTGGTTAATGTGACAGCAAATCACATTGTTTCACATTGCACGTCTGCTGTTCTCTCTCCTCGTCTGTCTCCTCTCTCTCTCTCTCTCTCTCTCTCTCTCTCTCTCTCTCTCTGTGTGTGTGTGTGTTTGTCAGAGGTAAAACGAACCATTTCAGATTTTAAAGTATACCATGGAACGGGAATTCAGGAACAAATGCCGCACGACAGACTAGAATCAAAGATGTTCGCTGGCAAACATTTTTCTTTACATGAAAAGCTGACGGGCTTTTAGGACATTCTTGACGTAGTTGTTGAGCGTTAAAAGGCAATTTGTCAAATCTGGCAACACTGGTTTTTGTGATTTGTTAGTGCGGAAAATAGTTGATTTGACATGCTGCCCAGTTAAGCACAAGAGCGGAATATCTTTTTGCCAAGTTGTTGACGTTAAATGTTTTGACAGAAAATTTCGTTTTTTTTTCTTTACAGAAGAGCATTATTTTGTATGAATGGTAATAACTAACTTTATGCATAACATTAACTCTACAAGCATTTCCTCGAGATAAATGTTACGCATAATCTTGAAAAAAAATGCCTGCTGTTTACATTAGGAAACACTTTGCATTAGTGGAAAGAAATTGTTTATTTTGCCAGATGTGTGCATATGCATAACACAATCGAAACACGTGCACACCTACGCGCGCGCACACAGATGGATGTTTCATTGTAACTGTTCTATTTACAGACGCAACATGTATGACACCTATCATACATAACTGTGTTCTCAAGATAAGTGAGATTTTTTTTTTCTTGACTTATTGTCCCCATGGCATTTGAAAATAAACCGTTGCTTGACGAGGTAAATTTTCCGCATTGGAGAAGATGACAGTGTTGTCCAGCTCGCTGCAAGCTGTGGGTTTGTTTCACAGGGTACCATTATCAGGGTCTTCAGTGTTGCCACACGTGGGATGCTGTATGAATTCCGGAGAGGACTGAAAAGGTAAGCTGAAAACGGAACTAGCTCCAGTGTGTGTGTGTTGGGAGGGAGGTGTGTGTGTGTGTGTGGGGGGGGGGGGGGGGGGGGGGGGGGGGTGCGCATACGTGCGAACGCCGACACTACGTCACAATGAAGGGTGCCGGAATGAAGGCCATCTTAAATCTACATCGATTTGCTACTGTCTTTGAGCCAATGCAGAATTTGTGCAGGTCAGCATCATTCAGACGCTTCAAATCCACCTGGCTGTTTGTACGGTATGCGGAAAGGTGCAAAACAGTGGAGAACAGTAAACATTAACACTGGGGTTTTCATGAAGGAGATGGGTTATTGGCGGAGAAGGGGTGGGGGTGGGGGGGGAGCAGAGGAACAGAAATGCATAATGATCATTGTCCATCTTTGATGGGAACATGGACTGTTTTCATTCAGACATGTTGGTGTAGCCGAGGAGAGAGAGCTTCCGTGGTAAAGATGTTAGAAAATAACAAAATCAGCATGTCGGTCGGTGTAAATAGTAGTATTTTAACAAAACGCAGCCGTATTTCACGGTAGGTGGCAGCCTCCTGACTTCCATTTGTCGCAGCAGCAGGACGCTAAACTTTTCAAACGCAATTTTGCGTAGATTATTTGTCAAAGTCCTAAACCTTGAAGCCAGTGAAAATAATTGGATTGCGACCTATTTTCTGTGACTATGTTTTAGAAGGTAGACATGTGTACTCAAACAAAAACTGGAACAGTTTTTTTCGTCGAGTTTTGTTTGTCGCTTTTTTTTTTTTTTTATAGAATTAAAAGCACTTACAGTGAACTTTGCAACCTGTCGGCTGTGTTTTGCAGGACGGTGGAGGTGACCTGCTTGTCATTCAGCGAGGATGACGTCTTCCTGGCATTGGCAAGCAACACGGAGACGGTCCATGTGTTTGACATGGAGAAGTAAGAGTTTTACCAATAATTACGTTTTTCTGTTTTATTTCATATCTACAGACCAATGAGGGATCACCCTAATCGTCCCACCTTCAGTCCTGTAACGGGGGTGAGAGGCAGAGAGAGTCGTACCATGCTTATGCTTGATCCCAAACTACTTTCCCATAAGCCCCCCCCCCCCCCCCCCCCCCCCCCCCCCCCCCCCCCCCCCCCCCCCAATATAATATATTCACTCACTCAATATAAACAAAGCTTGCTCTTGTGTCTGAGATTGAAGAAATAGGGGAAGATAAACATTCATATCTGCAGTGGTAGTTTATTCACCTAACAGTATGTGCTTTAGTAGGTGAATGGGGACTAATAAATTCTTCTCAAAATGAGCCTTCAGCAACCGTATAGTCTCCAAGCGGGAGACAATCTCCAATGGGGAGGAAACTCACTAACTTATAACTCCTGGTCAGATACCAGTATGTACGAAACCTGATTGTTTCTCCTCAGTGACCGCAGAAAGTGATAACTTGACTTCTCTGCCTTTACTGTTTTAAGAAGAATGCTATCCCAGAAAAAGGCTAGTGTGCAATACCGTAGTATAGTTTTTTTCAAACAACTAATCAAAGGTACCACCTAAGAAGCAAAAGAAAATCATGAAAGAGTAAAAACAACCAACATTTTCTTGTGAAAAGTAGTAAATATAAAAAATGACCTCTTAAGACACAAGTGCTGAGGGCCAGTTCTTGGAATGAATCCGCAAGGGACTAAATTACAATAAACTATTAAAGTCCAAGGACAAGTAACCGAGCACCATTCCAGCAACTTGCAGAGCAGCTTGGGTTTGCAATGACTGCAAGAAATATTCAATTACAACAAAGCTTGTTCTTATGTCTTAGACTGAGATTGATATATATATTATTTATATATATATATATATATATATATATATATATATATATATATATCTATCTTTGATATCACCACCAAAACGGATAGCCATTGTCCTTCATGACAAATGAAAGATGAAAGCTTTCGATTTCATCTTTACAAAATAATACATGTAAAGATACTCTTCTAACTGTTTGGCAGTATATATATATATATATATATATATTTCCTATATACGTCCTGTTTTTTATTCTGCTGTGTTCCAAGACTCGGACCGCCCTTTATGTCAGACTCGCTAATAAACATTAGGAACAGGTATCGTTTTGAAGACATTATTTCACTATCAATTGGAAAGGAGTTGTTGGAATTTTGAGAGGGGAAAATGTCACCAGTTACAATAATTAAGCACGCAATACGGGTAACAATAAAGCACATTTCTAAGGCGTCTGTCCCAGAAAGAAATCCACTGCAAAATTGGTATACAGTAATACTGTAACCGTTTTTATTTCTTCTGATAGGATCATTTCTTTTTTTCGGCCAGTTAATCGCACATCGTTGTGTGTGTGTGTGTGTGTGTGTGTGTGTGTGTGTGTGTGTTTATGATTTCAGGCCCCAGGGAGAAGGCTGGGTCAGCTACTTTGGTAGTATGGCCAAATCGTTGACGCTGGTGGGGAAGGCGGTGGAGTGTGCGATTCAGGAGAGGCTTTTCGCCACCGCTGCCGTCCCCTGCCCGGGCACTGGCACTTCTTGTGCCATTATGACGTATGTCTATGTAGCATTCAGTCGTGTGTGTGTGTGCGCGCGTGAGAAATGAGAGAGAGAGAGAGGAGAGAGAGGGGGGGGGGTTATGGTGCCAGCGTGTGTGTGTGTGTGTGACTGTGTGTGTTTAAAGTTGTTTTATAAAATCATTCATTCGTTTTCCAGTGAAAACGTTTAGACATTAAAACATGATCGACAAACTTTTTTTTTATCAGCTGTCAAGAAATTGTTGCTTCCACAAATCAAAACAAAATTAAGAAGAATTATCTATTTTGAGCATTAAACAGTAAACAAGTTGGGTAACTCAACTGTCTTCATAGTAATGACTTGGCAAAGATTTCGACTTAAGGGGGGAGTGGGGGGGGGGGGGGGGGAGGGTTGAAGATGGAAATACTGGGAACATGAAATTAAGACAGTTGAGTTGTTTGGCCTGCCTTGTTTTTTTTTCCACCACCATTAGATTGTTCGTCTTTGAATTTGTCTGACTTTATTCAGGTTTAAAAGGCTGTGCCAGTCTTGAATAAAAGTTTACTCTGTGTTAGGTGTTCTTATGGAAGCAAGACTTGCCCTACTTGTTTGCTGTTTATTGTTTTACTGTTCCCTGCCTCATTTCATTTTCAATTTAATTTTGAGCATGTTTATGGGCAAACAAATGCTGGGTTGGCTGGTCGTAGTATTATCTTCACTGTAAACGTATATATTTTTCTTTCTTACAGTGGGTTGAAGAAAAACGTTTCTTTTCCATCTGTTAATGGTATCTGTATTCTTTCCATGCTGCTTGATAATTTTATCAACCGATGCCTGGTTTTAGGTTCGGGTGTACTCCACCTTTCCAAGGCTTTGTACGTGTGTTGATTATATTTCGCTGAGATCATTTGACTGTTTTTGCTTTTGTTTTTTTTTTTTCTTTTTTTTCTTTTTTTTTTTTTTTTTAATATGCTGAAAGCAAGTCAAAGAATGGAACAGGAAAAATGTAGATGAAGGCTATCATTTTACGTGATGTTGGTTGCTCTTGTGTGTGTGTGTGTGTGTGTGTGTGTTGTGTGGTTTGTGCGTGCGTGCGCGCACACTGTTTTGTGTGTGTGTGTGTGTGTGTGTGGTGGTGATGAATTCAGATCATGCAGCTTGGTGTTCTCTAAACTGATCGGTAAAGATTTGAATATTTACTTTTTTTTTTTTTTTTTTTTGCTTTTTTTTTTGTTCTCGACAGCATTGAAGAAAGGGTTTCATTTGGTGGTGATGAACCTGGAAGGGGACCTTTTTTATCTATGACATTCCCTCCAAGGACGCCGCCACAGCCCCCAGAGAGTGCCATCTCCTTGAGCGCCACAGGTACTGTAACTATGCTTGAGAAAGTGGCCATGATTTGTTCTGGTTCGGAATCTCTTTGAAACTCTTAGTTTTGTCACCCTTTTCCAAGCTGTGATAACTGCAAATTTGAAAAAAAAAGTCTGATTTTTTTTTTAAAGTGAAGAAATCCACTATCTTTGAGGAAGCTTTCCTTGAAAGTGAAGAAATGCGTCATTGTCCGAAGTTTTGTGAAAATTTGGGTTTGATAATCATAGGAAAGCCTGCTTCAAAATTAAAAAAAAAAAAAAAATCTCATTTGAAGGAAGCCGCCATTAAATTTAGTTTTCGTCATCTTTGTGTGTGTATCTTTAAATATACGGCAAATCGGTCATATTTGACGAAGCCTTCTCTACAGCTGAAGAAATCCCCCTTCATGGGAGTATGTTGTTACTGTTTGAGTAAATTGCCTTACATGCTTTGAAAAGGAATCTGTTGGTCAGGAGTCGCTGATGTAGCATTGGGACATGGGGCTGGAGGAGGGGCATGTCTTTTTGCCCATCAGACTTAAACGACACAAAGTGGATTCCCAGAACGCTTTTGAAATAGTTTGTTCATTCACGTTTCCACGTTCCTCACACACGTTGTTTCAGTAAATAACAAGTAAGGGTACCTCTTGCTCCCATGATTAAAAACCCATAAATTCCAACGTATGCCGCTTACGACAACCAAATCGCCTAGCGGAAAATGACAACACAGAACATACAAGGAACATCCCCCCCCCCCCCCCCCCCCACAAAAAAAAAAGGCGTGGGGGGGGGGGGGGGGGGGTTCCAAGCTTGCTTGTATATCATCTACATGACCTCTATACAGCAACGGAAACCTGAGAATGAACAAATACAAGTAAACATATTATTCCAGACTGGCCAGCCCTTCCGCTCTTGAATATAGTTGAACAACCACACCGTCAAACGGTAAAAAGAAAGGTTAGGTGACCCCAGATTGAAAGGTATGAAAAGAAATTTCTGAAATGAGGCAGGAACAAACGGTGAATAACTAACAATTTGTGGCAACTCTGGCTCCCATGGTGAAATAATTACAGGCCTTCTGCTAATGGGCACCCAATCGCTTCCTGATAGTCAGATCTTATTTCATCGAAGTCGGATCGTTCATGTAATCGACCATACAAAATCCAAACGATCCACACTAAGGAGGAACGGAAGACAAAGGAGGAACGGAAACAATGTCCGGTTTTTATTATTTTTGTTTGGTGACGACACTTTTACACTTCAAAAATGACTCGGGCCTGCGTGCTCTGGCATATGCTATTTCCACTGAAACCGAAAGTTCCTTTTCAGTGAGTTGAACCCTCCCAGGCAACGTTTGTTGTTAACATGATACGTGCAGTGATGTGCGAAGACCGCGATGATGGCTCGACCCCAGACCGATACAAAGGATCGCCAGCACCATCGTGACTTTGCCACAGTGATCTGTCGCCGCCCAACATCACTTCTCATGGGGTCCGTCCAGTCAATCACAAGCAAAGTAAGCTGTGGGTGTTTTAACTATTGACTTTTGAGAGATTGTTTAGTCAGGCCAACAAAGTTCTGCCGGTTGTATCAACAAATTTTCATTTACAATGTCTTTTCAATTAACATGCAAAGACCCACTACAACCTGTGGTGACATTTCTTGTTCTATTTCTCGTCTTTCAGCCTCTTCTATGACATGAGGTGAAATGTGAGGATTAAATGTAATGATGACATTTGTCAAAAGAACGCCCAGGTGTGTATTTTTTAATCGTGAGTATTTTCGTGAAAGTATCTCGGTTCTTCGGAACTAAAAACTATACTTGACCTGTCATTGCATACGCCCGAAAACATGTAGTGCGGTTAGAAAAGTGTCTAGCCTATTTTTATGTTTTTTCTAAAGGTGTCTAAATAGGGGAGATAAGTACACATATCAGCGTGGTGGATAACTTCTGACCTAACAAACCGTATATCTCATCGGTGGGGTGAATAATTAGATGCGTCACAAAGAACGTTCAGCAAGCTTATAGCCTCCAATGGGTAAATCTCCAATGCCGTAGAAAGCTCACTAAATTATAACCCCTGGTTAGAATACCGGTATGTCAATACCTGATGTTTCTCTCTTCGCTTACCGTGGAAAGTGGTAACGTGGATTCCTTCTTGCCTTGACAAGGCTGGTGTGCAAGACGTAGTATGCTTGGGAGTTTTTCAAAATTACAACCAAAGGTGCCACCTAAGAACAAAGGAAAATCATGAAAGAGGCAAAACAAGCTAACATTTTCTTGTGAAAAGTAAAAAAAGGGGATCAAAAGAAACCTCTTAAACACCAGCCGATGGCCATGTTTCTTGGAATGAATCCACAAGGGACTAAATTTACAATAAACTACATAAATTCAAGGTAATAAGTACGGAACCAGTCCAGCAACTTAACAAATACAGTAAACGGCTTGGTGGTTGCAATAAATGCACGACAGATTCAGTTATATCGAAGCTTGCCTCTATGGCTTAGAACAACACACAGGTCAATATGGTAGAGAGAGAGAGAGATGGTTCTCCGATGAAAAGGTTAAAGCTTACAATTTTCTTTGTCGCTTTATATGATCAGGAGAGGAAACACAAAAAAAATGGTGGCAAGTGCGTTGCAACACACACACACATGGTGACACACAAGTACACACCTGGCACACACACACGCCACACAATCTCTTACTCAAACAGATCATTATGTAGATCGAAAGACATTTCTTGTTAGTGTATTACAGTTGCATGTAATGGGGAATACTTCATTAACTTTAATTCTTCCTCTCATATTGCGAAGAGAATTTGACATTGCTTACAATCATTTCGGTTTTTTGATTTTCGTATAATTTTTGTTGTTATTGCGACCACTACACTTCAAGAAATGACTCGCTCTGCGACGTGCTCTGGACATATGCTATTTTCCAATGTACATTGAACAGAAAGTTCCTTTGTCCATAGATGAGTTAACCTTCCCAAGGCAAGCCCTTTTGCGTTTCAAAGAGGGTACGTGAACGGCTCATGCAGTTATTTCCCTATGATGACTTTTACTTTCCCGATTTTGAGGTCTGCCATGTTTTAAACTTTCAGCGATTCGGTCTTTGACTTTTACACTGACATCACCATTTTGACGTGAAAGCGTCACTTTACAAAGACGAACATACAGCTGTTGTAAGGCATGAACTATTGACTTTGGGAGATTTAGAGCCACTACAGTCAAAGTTGGTACAACAAATGTGATTTCAAAGTCAAATTTTAATTATGCAGAACCTAAAGAGTCGAAACACTGTCATCAAAATGTTGTGCTATTTATCATCTTTCAGATATGACTTGCAATGAACGTATACCGTACGTGTTGAATGAGCAATTTTGCAAACGATAAACGCACTGGTGCTATTTTCTAATCGTGATGAATGACAGTTTGGGGGTTGCGTTCACGAATCTGAAACCATATACACCACGTGGACTTGATAATGTTGCATGGCAACGCGTACAGGTTCATGCGGGTAGAAAAAGGCTGCATAGTCTTCTGCTTTTTCTACCTGTGTAGAGATACGGGGAAAGTTTCATTCGTATTCCGTGGTTTCAAATTCTGCTAACCACCGAGATGTAAGTACACGTACGAATTAATATGCTTCATGAGAAAAACTTTCCCCAATAAAATATAATTCAAGACGGGGAATTCTGAAATACGGGTAGCAAACCACTTCAACTTTCGAAGGCTATCTCAATCTACAGTAACTTAGAATACGGGGTGGGGGGGGGGGGGGGGGTGGGGGTGGGGGGTGGGGGTGGGGGGGGGGGTGATAGAACAGTAAAAGTCCCACACACACAACGCAATGTGATTTATTGTAGTTTAGCGAAATTTCTTTTGGGGGAATAACAGGAATGACATTGAAAAAAAAGAATCGGTTTTCAAAATCTCAACCAAAGGTGCCAACCGTAAGAAGCAAGGAAATCATGAAAGGAGCAAAACAAGCTACATTTTCTTGTGAAAAGTAAAAATATATAAGATAACCTCTTCAGGACACAAATGCTGAGGGCCAGTTCTTGGAATTGATCCTACAAAGGCCTAAATTACAATAAACTAATAAATTCCAACGGATAAGTAACCGAGCACCATCCAGCAACTTACAGAACAGAGCGGCTTGGGTGTTGCAACTAAATGCAAGAAACAAAAGAAACATTTCATAAAAACAAAGCTGGGTCTTTGCTCTTGGTGCCTTAGATGTGTAGTGTGTGTATATATATATATATATGTCTATATATATATAGGGAGAGAGAGAGAGAGAGAGATGGTTCTCCCGATGAAGTTTGTTACAGCTAACCATTTTCTTTGTCGGTTTATAATCAGGAGAGAGGGAACACAAAAAAAATGAGGAGTGAGAGCACACACACATCACACACACAACCACACACAAACACACTCAAACAAACTTGATTACACTGTATATATGGTGACATTTCTTGTAGTGAATATACTGGAAATGAATGTTGTGGTGAAACACTTCATTAACTTTATTCTTTCCTCTCATAATTGCTAAGAGAATTGCACATTGCCTGAAAATGGGCATTTCGTTTTGCTTGTTCGTATAATGTGGCTTGAGAGTACGGGTATTGTGGAATTTGACATTGTGATATACCGTCAGGACGTAAAGGGGCATGGACCTAGTAGTCATTTAAATGTCATAAGAAATTAATTTTGACGAGTTAAGGGCAAGAAGCCTTTTACATGTGTTCAAGAGAGGTAAATTCTCTGTGCAATTGTTTTCTTATTGCTTTTACTTTTTGCTTTTGAGTCGTGTTTGTTTTAATTTCAGCGTCGCGACGTCTTTTGCACTTTAACTTACGATGCCTCTGTTTGACGGACAGCGCTACTTTATCGGGACGAACAGACAAGTTATAATGCATTAACATGGGTTTGGGATTTGGAACCATACATAAACCACATGGCGTGTTCAAAGTAAATTTTATTTGCAGAACTGAAAGAAGCGAGACATGGTCATAAAATGGGTTGCATGGATCATCGATTGTGTTGTACATGTACGAATACCAAAGTGTTGAAGCAGAGGAAACAGATGGAGTGCGCATTTCTAAAAGAGAGAGATGACTAGTTTGATGGGTTGCGTTACGTAAGCTTAACCATGCAGGGACACCAAGTGGGAAGGCCGTGGCTGGGGGAGGACAGCAGGCGGTTGTACAACGTCTTCTGTATGCCATGCGAGGATGGACGACGGAACGTTCTGCGTTCGAGGTCAATAGATGTGACAATAAGATTGTAAGGACAAGTACCGCATTAGTAGTAGAAAGCGATAATTAAAATAAGTAAAAAATAATAGAATACAACGGTTCTCAATGAAGTACTTTCAACCCTTCAATTTGAAGGCTATCTCAATCTGCGGTCAGCTTAGCAAGGGGGGGGGGGGGGGGGGGGGCGGGGTGGGAGTAAAATTCCACACAACAAAAACGCAATGGATTTATCGATTACGACAGTTCTGTAGGGGGTAAATACAGGAATGAAAATTAAAAAAAAAATAGGTGCGAACTCTAGTACCATCTTTACGTCTAAATGTTCAAGCAGGATTCCCAGCCGCGGAAAATTCGCGAGTCTTTCGTTTGAGTTGGGAAAAGGTATGAAAACAGTTCCGTTTATCGGGCAATGTATGTACTAAATTCATCAGGATGATGCAAAATGGTAAGACGCGTTATGTCATCCCGTCCTTGCATTCATATTTTGGTTGTTTCAGATTCCGGGAACTCGGGCAAGGAAAGCGGTTGCGGATTGCGGGGAGGCGTTTCCTAACCTGTGTCCGACACCACAGAGAGCCTTCATCAAATATCGGGTATAACACGTCCAGATCAGAGTCCGAAAGCCAGTAACTAAGGCTTGGAGGCTTGGCTGTGTAGGCATGGGAGGGAAGGGGGGGGGGGGGGGGGGGGGGGGGGGGGGGGGCAGGATGTTGGGGGAAGGGGGAAGGGGCCATAACGCAAACTGCAACCGCAAAAGGGGTGATGAGATGGATGTGAAGGGGATGGAAATCTTGATAAGGTGGATAAGGACACCGTCTCTACCTCACGACCCAGCTCGTGACACGGGGATGGGGAA
Source organism: Conus betulinus (assembly GCA_016801955.1). Lineage (NCBI taxonomy): Eukaryota > Metazoa > Mollusca > Gastropoda > Neogastropoda > Conidae > Conus > Conus betulinus. The sequence continues at coordinate 5,382 of JADBJO010030295.1, read as the reverse complement.
ACCAGTGAAACGTTTTTCATCGCCGCACCCAAAGTACCACGTTCTTGCCACACGCGCTTGAGGGCCACAGTGAAAATGGTTGGATACTCCCTGATTGGATAAAACGACACAAAAAACGCCGGAGCCCGTGGCATCTTGATCGACAATACGGGGGGACGCCCATGACCATACTGGACCCATGCAGGGGAAACTGACGTCGAACGACCGGCAAACTGAAGACCTGAAGGAACGTGAGAACGGTCGTTTTCAAACTTCCGGACCTGAGCTGTAAACCTGCGTGAACTAGTGTCTTCCCAATGGAGAGATGCCACAGTCCAGTTGTGGAGGAGGGACCGGGGGGGGCGCGGGGGGGGTGGGGGGGGGGGGGGCGGAGATCCATGTCATGAATGGTTCACGCGTATGAACTCTCCAATATAATGGACGGACAGTCATTGGTGACCATCGACGTTAGATGCAGGGCAATGTCCGAGATAGAAGTCTACGTTTATGGTGATATGTTGTAAGAGGCCACAGGCACTTGCAATCCTAGACTATCTCTTGGTACCGCTGTTCAAGCAAGACGAAGGTTTCAGAAGACTTAAAACTGGTGAACATGGAAGATGTGGAAGCCTATCTCTGTGTGTAGCTGTGGCACATCAGTCGCCAGCATGGTGGTAGTCCCAAACAGTGAGATTACTTTATAATGATTTGTGCTCTGTTTGGGATGTAGGTACACATGATAACCATCCAACAAATGGGCAGGTCGGTATGGATGTGGAAGGTGAAAAGCAGGCTATGTTTAACCAGGTGCTAAATCAGTCGAGATGTTGTGAAAATTCTGTAGGCGTGAACACTGGAAACACGAGGAGAAAATTACAAGTAGTAAAACCCTCAGTAGATTGTGTCCTGCAGTTGAGAATAAGACTGTCTGTACGATGCATCTAATAGAGGTGTTTTAATATCAGATTTGAAGCGGACATTGTGTAGAGTCAACTGTCAAAATTGGGGGGTGAGGCAGGGGGTGGATGGTGTTGATACTCGCTGATAACCTGGCAATGAAACATTTAACCTCCCCACCCGCCCTGTCACCTTTCGCAATGAGTGATTTACCGTCGTTCACAAAATAAATCGGGTCATCGTTGGCTTTCGTTTCCGAGCCACGTCTGTGTAAGTTAAACCAATTTCCAAGGTGTGACAAAGAACCGTCAGTTTTACCAGCGGGCCAACGGGATTGGCGATACGGGAGGTTAGGCGTCGGAAGGGGAAAACGATTCCCAGCTTCAGACCCACCAGCTTTTTGTGCTGCTCCGACCTTTACGGTCCTCGGGATCACCATTGTCATCGGACGTGGCGGCCCGGCGACGAAGTCCTAGCGCTTTGTTATGGACGCAACCATAGTGTCTTACCAACGAAGAGGGAACATTATGGTGGTTTAGAATTGCATGATAATGTGAGAGCAAGGGAAACTTGGTCCTGATTCCTAAGAGTCATGCTAATGCTGGAACTGGTCATATTTTGGACCAAATAATTTACTATGCTGGATGGTGACGAGTTCAAATGGTCTATATAAAAAAAAGGACTACTTTGGACAAAGGTTAACGTCCACGCTGTCACCGCATCCGGTGACATGAATCAAAGGTCTATATTAAAAAAAAGATCGCTATTTGAACAAGTGTCCTTTCCTATGATGGATGGTACATGTTCAAACACATGTAAACTATTCTCCATGTGAAAAGAAGACTGTAAAGTCGCAAATCTGATTCCACAGTTCTGCTGCGGAGTGAAATCCGAATTGCCAGACCGAGACTGAAAAAACTTATTCTCACCTCACCTGGATAGTCGGGCAGAGTGAAAACACACAACCCGTGCTGCTGGAACAAGCAATAGGAGATCGGAATGAATGTGGAACCGTCAAGTGACCGTGAATAAAAACGAAATTGTTAAGGAGCACGTGACAAATGGATACTCTCTGTCAGATTCAAGTTTTCTCGTATGGTTGCCTTCGACCACAATTCTATCTTACACTTTGTTAAAATGCAGATTACGTGTCTCACAGTTACGCTAGAACAAGAGCCATATGGGCAGCTACAAGACGGTATCCTGGTCAGCCACTATTAATTCCGTGCTTTTTGTCTTTTTTAGCATTGAAAGATGAGGCGTAAAATGTCTTAGACACGGACACTGGTACTCGGGGTACTGGTAAATGTATCTGATATAAATTTATGACGTATTTTTGCTGTTATATTTATACTGTTTGAATCATTGCTAGACATAGTTGGGGTCTTTGATTTTATAAGTAGCGGTAAGTTTCGTGTCGATCTTGCATTAAATATCTCTGGGAAATGCGGTTTTGTGTGTTATGTGGGTTGCCGTTAGAGGTGTGTATGTGCTACCTGGGCAAGTTGAGAGCATATACATTCCACCGAATTAGGGATGTGGCTTATGCCCCCAATGACAACCACAATCGCAGCTCCTCAGATCATTTGCAACAGACCACACATACAAGCAGCGCCGAGGCACACAAACCACACACACACACACACACAAACACCACACACCAACAAAACACACACCAACATATTCACTATGCAAAACCTAAACACACAGCACATAGACACTGCCCTCAAATCACCAAACACAACACATCTGGGCAGCTCGCGCATCCACACACGCAGAGCACAACACACACACACTTGTGACGCTGGCACGCACACCGCGCGCAACACAACAGCACAAACAAGACACGAATCAATACAAAGTCACAAAGATGGAGCAACGCACACACTGGCTACCACACAAGAATGAGGCAGATGGGCTGCAGGTCAGCACTACGACTACTGACCTCTGAACAAATTCACTATTGCATATGTTAAACGACGTCAACAAGCTAAGATGGCGGTGCAATGGCGACCCGATAGAAAAACCACATGAGCCAGTGTTTAGGTAGAAAAACGTTTGTTTAAAAGACGTAAACTACAGGATAACATGCAGTAAGAGAAGGCTAAGAAACAAAAACGCCCTTTTTGTGTGAAATGACTTTGAAGTGGTCCAGATCAGGAACGGTTCAACGCGATGAGTTCTCCAAGAAACAATGATCTCCAATATAGAGCTTAAAATGAGTGATTTACGAGACTTTTCCTTTCTTGTCTGGGTACTCAGGTCTGATACTCCTGCGGACACTGCTTGTATAGGGGCCGGGCATGGAGGTGCTGTGTATGGCCCGGTTTTCATCCCCCGACAAAAAGCAGCCATACCCCATCTCGGGGCAGGTGCAATGAATGGTTACAATGTTCACCATAGCAACCTGGCAAACTGGTCTTCTCTTCCAGAAATGGGGGGATGATTATGTGTGTGCAAGTGAGTGCTGCTGTCACACACGGATGAACCTCGGTTTATAGTCTCTTCGAAGGCGTATAGAAATGAGAAATGGCATAGGAAAAGAAAACGAAAAGGAAAGGGGGGGGCGTAGGGGAGGGGAGTAGCAAAAGGAAAGTGAAAAGAAAAGAAGAAAGAAAGGAGAAAGAACACAAAACAAAAAAAAATCCAAACAGAGGAAGGACCAAAAAAGAAAGAAGAAAAAAAAAAAGAAAAAGAAAAGAAAGAAAAAAGAAGAGCATAATGAAGAAAAAAAGGGACAAGGGAAAAAGAAAAGAACAAGGAAGAAAGGGAGAAAGAAAGAAGAAATAGAAGAAAAGATAAGAAAGAGAAAAAACAAGAAAAAGAAAACGAATAGGAAAAGAAAGAAAAAGAAGGAAAAAGAAAAACCGAAGAGAAGGAAAGAGATAGACAAAGGGAACGAAAGATAAAGGAGAAAGAAAATGAAAAGAAAGGGAAAAGAAAGGGAAAGAAGATAAAAGAAATATGGGAAATAAGAAAGAAAAAGAAAAAGAACCGCGGGAAAATCGACAGAAAAAGAAAATAGAGGAAAGAAAGAAGAGGAACAGAAAAAGAAAGAAAGCAAGAAGACAAGCAAGGAGGACACAGATATAAAAGAAAAGGGGAAGAAGAAGAAAAGAAAAAGGGAAAAAACAAATGAGAAGGATTAAAGGATAAAGAAGAAGAGAAAGGAAAGAGAAAAGAAGAAAAAAGAAAAAGAAAGAAAAAAAGAAAGGGGGGGAGCAAAGAAATGAAGGGGAAAAGAAGGGAAAATAAGAAAGAGGACAGAGAAAAAGAATGATAAAGAACAAAGAGAGAAAAAGGGAAAAATTGAAAGAAGAAAAAAGGAAAGAAAAGGGAAAAAAGAAAGAACGAAAACTCAAGCAAATAAAGAAAGAAAATAAAAGAGAAAGAAAAAGAGAAGAATAAAAAAAAGAAAAGTAAAGAAAAGAGAAAAAGAATAAAGAAAACACGAGAAGAAAAAATGACGAAAAGTAGAATTATAAAGAAGAACAAAAAAAGGAAGGAACAAGATAAAGGAAAAGAAAACGAAGGAAAAAAAAAAAAAGAAAAAAGGGAAAGAAAGAAAAAAAGAAAAATAAACGGGTAAGAAAGAAAAAAAAAGAATGAAAGAAAGAAAGAAGGAAAGAAGGAAAAAAAAAGAGTGAGGACGGAAGAAAAGAACAGAAAAACTGAGACATAGAACCTACGTAAAGAAAACCAAGGATTTATACGTTTGTGAAAATGTTATCAAAAATCCCTGATTGAACACTGCAAAAACTTATAGGTAATGCCATCCTGGGTTCACAATAGATGAATAACATTGGAGGCAAAGGATAGGTGAACAGGGAGTTATGACGGGAGCAAAAGCTGCGTTGATGTTTGAACGTTGGAATATAAAAAAGCTGCGTGATGTTCTGAATCGCGTGAGCACAACGCGATTGATATTTGAACGCGAGCAATAAGCGGAGTGGGTGATATTCTACACGAGGAAAAAGCGAGGTTGATGTTTGACACAGTAGGCAAAAGGATGGGGGAAAGTTTTTGGATGTTGGACGCGAGCAAAAGCTAGTGATGTCTCTGAACGCTGAGCAAAAAGCTGGTTGATGTTCTGAACGATTGAGCAAAAAGATGAGTTGATGTCTGGACGCTTGAGCAAAAGCCGGAGTTGGTGTTCGAAACGTGGAGCACCAGTTAGTTTGAGTTGCTGGCGTGAGCACAACCGAGAGTTGATGTTGGATACGCTGAGCCACAAAAGATGAGTTGGGTACGAAGTGGGGAAAACGCAAGGTTGGGAAAGTAGCTGAGAGTAATGTAGGCAAACAGAAAACCAGCAGAATAACGGGGAGGACTAGAAGATGAGTAACAAATAGTGCAAAAGAGTGTGCAGCCATTATAAGTAGTAGTGAGTGAAAGCCCAATGGCAGTTAGTTGAAGAAAAATGTACGAAACAGGAGGTGAGACGAAGGTGAGCATACAAAAGTGGGGAAGAACAGACAACACCTGAGTGACGCGCTATGAACAGGA
>JADBJO010030294.1:0-18055 GCA_016801955.1 Conus betulinus | reverse complement strand
CCTTCTGCATTGTCTTGACGATTCTTGCTCATCAGAAAATGGTTATTTAGTGGATTTTAATAAGATCACCAGACAGGCTACACTTAAAAATCCAACTTTTATGGAGGATAGGGAAATTGGTTTGGAAGCCAGATTCTATCCAAACTGCCAGTTCTGACCAGACGTATGGCCTTGTATAGGTATGCTCCACCATTTTGTTGTCATCACGACACAGGAGGGACGATCAGAAATCATTTGTTATAATGACCATGAATGGACATCGGTGTCATGCCACTTTGTGATGATTTTAGTGTCACCCCCACTCTCCCATTCTGGGAGTCTGTTTGTGCACTCCCACTGTTCCCACTCATCCATGTACATCCCGTTTGCATCCTGAGGATGTCACAGGTGCGTTCCAGATCATGGCATGGCTTGCCTTCATGCGAGTTGAAGGTTGTTGCCACAACTGGTTGCCAAGAAATGGCATGAACTGGCAAGAAACGATCGGCATGCAGATGTGTTTCAAATTTGGTTCAGATGAACCGGGAGATTTGCTTTCTATCCATAGACAGCTTTTATCTCTTCTATCCACCCCCACCCTACCCCGTACTCCCCTCTCACTTTCCCGTATTGTCTTTCTCCAAGGCCACAAGGTCAAACGGTCTGAGAGGGATAGTCACAGGTATGAGATAGAAAGTTGTTGCGTGCACGTCGTGCTCAGCTTACCAAGAGAAGTTGAAAGCCTTCCTCTGATGTACAGGATGTTGTACTGGTCCCGTGTGTGTGTGTGTGTGTGTGTGGTGTGTGTGCTGTGGTGTGCGTGCGTGTGTGCATGGGTGCATGCGTGAGTGGGTGCGTGCGTGTGCTTGTGCGTGCGTGCGGGGTGCGTGTGTGTGTGGTGTGTGTGTGTGTGGTGCAAACTAAAGCTGATTAAATGTGTATGGCAACAGAAAAGCAGGGTCTTTGCGACTACTGAAAGTGTTAACATGATCATAGGGAACAAGTCAGTTACGTGCGCAATCCCGCACATCTACACGATTAGTGATTGGTTGAGCGCCTATTGTATTGATGATTGGTTGAGATCTATTCCGTTTATGACTGGTTTAGCTCCATGCTTTCACTGGGCGTTCCCCGTTGACGTAACTGACTGAGGGGGGGGCTGAGGCTCCAAGATCGCCGTTTGACGCCAGCAGCAGTCTGCATGAGAGGCTGGACAAAGTCAGACGAACGGTGTCCTCTCTCTGCTCTTGTGGCTGGACCAAAGGAGGCAGACTGTGTGTCTGTCAAATTCTCTGTGAGGAGTTAAACGAACAAAGGACAGGCTGTGTCCATGTTTTTCTATATCGTCCTAGTTCAGTCTTGAGGTTGGTTGGAACCGCAACAGCTGGTACCGTATGACACGGCTGGTAAGTGGCACTGCTGTGTTTCACAGTCTGTCTGTCTGAAAGAGAAAATGCTGGATTTTTTGACTGCTGTCCTAACCTGACTGTTTTTCACGTCTGTCTGTCTGAAAGAGAAACTTCTGGATTTGACTACAATCTGAAGTTGACTCCCTTCACTGTCTGTTGAAAGGAATGGTGATGGATTCTGGACTGCTGTCCTAAGTTTAATCCTTTTCACTTCTGTCGTCTGTCTGTCTCTCCTGAAGAAAGAGAATGTGTTCTATTCTTACTGCTGTCCTTTCCCTGTATATTGGTTGATCTCTCCTCCTCTCTCACGAACCCCTGTCTACATCCTCCTATCCGCTCTCTCTCTCTCCTCTCTCTCTCTCTCTTCTCTCTCTCTCTGTAATCTCTCCTCACTTGCTCAAGATATCGGCGTGTGTGCGTGTGTGTGTGTGTGTGGTGTGTGTGTGGGTGTGATTGCGTGTGCGTGAGTGCGTGCGTGCGTGGCGTGTGTGTGTGTGTGTGTGTGTGGTGTGTGTGTGGGCGTGCGTGCGTGTGGTGTGTGTGTGTGGTAATATTGCTGGAACGAGCTTCACACACACAACACACACACACACACACACACACACAACACACACACACACACGTACCGGACTTCATGCAGTATAGCCTGTATATGGTTGATCTCTCCCTCTCTCACGAAACCCGTCCCTACATCCTCTCTCTCTCTCCTCTCTCTCTCTCCTCTCTCTCTCTCTTTGTAAGCCCTCCTTTCATTTGCTCAGAAAATATCTGTCAGTGTGTGTGTGTGTGTGTGTGTGTGTGTGTGTGTGTGTGAAGTGGGTGGTGTGGTAGCTCGTTCCAGCAATATTACACACACACGCGCGCGCGCGCGCGTGCGCACACACACACGCGGCACACACACACAACACACACACACACACACACACACAACAACACACAAACACAACACCACACGTACCGGACTTTGGTGCAGTATAGCTGGTATACAATTTTGAATCAAACGAAGGATGACAGTGAAAGTATTGTAAAAGTAACTCCACAGGCCCGAATAGAAATGGACCACCTCAGTCATCCTTACTGTGTCACATGAAAACTTTGGGAATTCGGAGGACTAAATAGAAACGACAACCCATCATTCTTATTATTTTACTTGAATACTAAACAAACTCCAGAGACCAAAATGAAATGACTGCTCAAACTCATCCTCAGTGTTGTAAAAATGTATGCAGAGGAAACTCTCTACACTAAAGAGAAATGACTCTAATCATCTTCATTATCTTACATGAATGTCAAGGAAACTCTTGAGACCAACTAGAAATGAAAAACCATCCTCATTGGATTACATGAATTCCAAAATGTAAACAAATAAGATTAGTTCCTTCGGCTGTTGTTCGTTTCTTTTATCAACATTAATGATTTTGTTGAAGACCTTTAGATGAGGGAGACAACAAGCACCAAAGTCCACACCTACAACCTTTTAAGATCTGTCTATACGACATCCTTAAAAGCTTATCCCTCTCTACCTAAGATTTCAAAAAGAAGAACCAGACCTCGACATTGAAATATTCACACTTTTAGTTGCCTATAAATCCTTTTCGGTTTTCTTAAAGAATACTTTACCCTGTCTTTACTTGTCAATTTTGCTACGCATGCATAGAAAAACAACAAAGATCTTTGAAAAATATGCTAGACCTCACAGCATTATATAATTGCCATATGTTCGTGGAAATGAACGATTAGATTCCACCTATGATATTTATGGTCATAAAACTTCATTTATACAAACGGTCCCTGGCGATTAAAAATGCAGTCTGTTCAGAGGAAGTAAAAAAGAAAGAGAAAAAGGTGAGAAAAAAGGAAAAAACGAGAGTAGGGAAGTGTAGTGAGGTACTCGGCAAGAGGTTATGACACTGAAATTTTAAAAAATGGGTATTCAAAAAGCCTAAACGAAAAAACTGGGTATTCAAAACTTCAATAGAAAAAGCCGAGTATTTAAAACTTCAACAGGAAAAACAGGGTATTCAAAAAGTCACAAAAAAACTGGGTATCAAAAAAAAAAAAAAAGAAAACCTGGGTCTTCAAAAGCGAAATAAAAAAAAACACAACTAGGTATCAAAAGAGCAAAAAAGACACTGGGTATTCAGAAAAAGCAAACCAAACACCAGGTATCAAAAGAACCAGCGGAAACGCTGGGTCTTCAAAGAAGCAAAAGATGCCAGCTGGTTCAAAGAAGCAAAACAAATGGCTTCAGTGAAGCAAAAGAAACACTGGACTTTCAAAGACGCGAAAGAAACACTTGGTATTCAACCAAAGCGAAAGAAACACTGGACTTTCAAAGACGCAAAAGAAACGCCAGGTATTCAAAGAAGGAAAAGAAAACTGGGAAACGCAGAAAAGCAATAGCAAAGTGTAAAATGCAAACAAGCAAATGTACCTTGGAACATGCTTCTCTCTATTTCTTCTCTTCTTGGTTCGGTTCCTCTGAATTTCTGGAAGAAGTTCTTTGTACAGCTGGATACACACCACTATCACAACGTAGGATGAAGCATGTCGCTACTCACGTCTTAATCCAATTCCGATCGGTAAGACTGAAAAAGCTAATGATTCAGGTGTTCATTCTCGTCACTGACGTCCACCTGAGGCTTATGCATCTTGTGTCCAGGTGGCTGCAGAGGGATGAGAAGCTGACCTGGTGAATGAATCATCCCCACCACTTACATCAGGCTTTTCTCTCTGTGCTGATCGTCACTGACAGTGGAACCATCGACGTCTACACATGTGACTATTTCTCGAGTTCTGACTCGTTATCATCAGTGGATATTGTTCTCCATTTGATTTTTTTCCTGCCTACCACTGAGTGTTCAACTCGTCAACATCGTTGGACACTGTTCCTGCTTCCTTCGTTGGTCTTTGCTGACTGCTGAGTCATCAACGCCACTGGACATTGAAGTAGCTCTGTTGGTCTTCACTCCCTACCAGCTAATCCACATGGCCACTGGACATTGAAGTAGGTCTGTTGGTCTTCACCCCTACCAGCTAATCACACCAAGGCCACTGGACATTGAAGTAGGTCTGTGTTGTCTTCACCCTATAACCAGCTAATCCACCATGGCCACTGGACATTGATCTAGGCTGTTGGTCTTCACTGTCCTACCCAGCTAATCCACCTCACTGAGCATTGTTCCTTCTTGTTGGTCATCGCTAATGACCACTGACCCAGCAACGTCACTGGGACATTGTTTCCCACTGTGTCCATTGCTGACTGAACTGACTGACCATTGTCAAGCACTGGACATTGTTGTACTATTGTGGTCTGAACTGACCCAGTAATCACCACCACTGGACCTTGTTGTACCATTGTTGGTCTGAACTGACCATTGAGTCATCAAACGGTCATCCACTGGACATTGCTGTACTAATTGTTGGTCTGACACAGACTAGTCATCACACACCACTGGACTTGTTGTACTATTGTTGGTCTGAACTGACCATGGAGTCATTGTTACACCATTGCTGGACATTGCTGTTGTACATTGTGGTCTGCACTGACCATTGAGTCATCAAAACACCACTGGACTTTGTTGTACTATTGTTGGTCTGAAAAAGCCAAAAGAAATGGAGTCATCAACACCACCACTGGACATTGTTGTACTATTTTGGTCTGAACTGACAATTGAGTCATCAACACCACTAGACATTGCCTACACCTGAAGCATCAGCGACACCTGAACATTACTCCACTGGTGAATCAGGCTTTCCTGCAATCTTCAGCCTAGGGGGTCGTGTACTGTGGTTTTAAGCTCAAAACCTGGTGATAACCGTTGGTTGAATGATAAACAGAACAGTGCAAACGGGGCACTCAGCTGTCTTGGAAGAGATAGTAGCTAATTTCCATCGATAGTGGAGGGACAATTCCAGTATTTCCAGGTATTAAAATGAAATGTTTGTTTTTAAAAAACGCTACGTATACGCCTTTTCCCTGTTACTTTTAAACACGCTGGCTGTGTCTGCTTTGGACTCTCCCAGCACAGTCAACACCACCACTGCTGATGACACTCGTGCACCTGCTGGTGATTCCTTCCCTAAACCCACATTTCCCACTGTCACTGATGCAGATCTGAACATAGAAGGTGAATCAAACGAACCCGAAAACACTTTCCCCAGTGTCAACACCATTGTTACATGCAAAGACGATGACAACACTAATAATAAACATAGTGGCCAGTTCCAAACAGTGTTCCCCCTACAGTCCCAGTTCAGCTATATGTCTTAGTCCCAATTACCAATTCTGGTCGGACTATTTGGTGTCCATGGTTCGCCAGCTCCTGCCTCCAGACTCCATGCTGGGTAACAAGTCAGACCAGGACATCAGTGCTTTTCTTCTCCAACAATTCGCTGTCAATGCAGAGCCTGAGGGTTCCATTCTGGGACAGTTGCAAGAAAAAGATGAAATGGGAAACAATGATAAGATGAAGCTTTACTTTGGGTGGGCCAGGTTTGGCATTACGTTCTGCTGGCTGCGCTCAGATACCACGTTTTATCTGAATGCTTCAACTGAAGCAAGCTTATTTCCTCAAGTCAGCTTCAAGCAAGACCAGATAGACCGCCTTGCAGCAAATCGAGATCAACCAGCATCAGTTGCAGGCGGTGAGAGGGAGCCACAGTTTCCTTTTACACAGAGACTGGAAAGTCACCAGCTGTACAACTTCACACTTAAGTGTGAGAAAGGTGCCAGGGTGGTGGTTACGAAGGAGGCCGCTCTGTTCAGGTATGGTCGTTGGAGGAGCAATGGATGTGCGGTCAGCACAGAGGGCGTCCTCACTGTGGACAGAGACTTGTCCTTCGCTGAGGTGGCGGTGACCCATGAAGGCACTTTCTGGTTTCACAACGTCACAAGGTCCAGTATCAAAGGCAGCGTCACACCAGGTGGAGATGCTGGTCAGAGCAGTCATTCCGATGTCCAGCTTCATGACAAGTTCCTGGTAAACAGGAGTCTGCACATCTCTGACTACACATCTGTGCCTGCAGGCATACTGACACCATCACTGGTGATACTGGATTTGTCCGGCAATTTGATTTCCAACCTGTCTGTGTTTCAGTTCCCGAGTTTACCTCCATCTCCGAACCTGAAACACCTAGATTTGAGCAACAACAACATCAAGGATGTCGGTGTCTTCACAGACTTAAATGTGTATATCCTTGATATTGCTTGGAACAAAATTTCATTTGTAACAAACATTCTTTTATGCGCCTGCGCCATTTAAGAATTCTGAATCTCAGTAGCAATCGTCTTCAGAGAGTGGATCCTGGATCTTTCAAATCCTTGGTCTTCCTTGAAATTCTGGACCTAGCACACAACCACCTGCAGCAGTTTGACCGTAAAGTTAGTCCCCTTCGACTGAATTTTGGTCCGGATTGCGAAATTGATCTGAGTTATAATTTGTTCTCAACCCTCCTTTCCAGGCAGACCAGTATAATCCAGGACAACAAATCGTGTATGCTGCTGGTAACCCCTTCATCTGTGACTGTGCCATTTCTGACTACACAGACGCCACAAAAAACTCCAGTTTAAATGCACGTTATTCTGACAGAACTGAGATGAAGTGTAAGTATCCCTCTTACCTTGAAGGTCGTCGTCTGGATGACATCGTGTTCACCGATACCTGTCCTGTTGTTTCTGACTGCCCCCCAGGCTGCACGTGCACTCTGTATCGTAACGATGGTGTTGTGACTGTGGACTGTTCTGATGTGGAACATTTTCAGTTCCCTGAAACATTGCCCCCAGCTCATCCGCTGCACTTGGAATTTCAAAGTGCTCATAAAACTCCCACATCTATGGTGTTTCCCGACAGCAAGTACTGGCAGCAGGTGATCAGTGTGTCAATATCTCTGGGCGGGGCGTGATGCAGGCACCTGACTTTCTGTGTGAGGCTTTGAAACAGGCACAGGTGTTGGACCTGACCTACAACCAACTTCAGCACCTGCCCTCATGTTTTCAGTCTCGCCCCAAAGGGCTGCCAGTCCTAGAGCTGCTGCTGGGTCACAACCCTTGGTCCTGTGACTGTGATGCTGTCTCCTTCAGCTCCTGGCTGGCGGACATGAAGGACGGAGCCGTGAAGAAGGGAGTGCGAGTCAGAGACGCTGGGGAAGTGTGGTGTGCTGCTGACACTGCCCGTAGTGTCCGTGTGGCGGAGTGGGATTCCCTCTCACTGCAGTCCTGTCAGCTACCTGCCCTGGGTGCTCTCCCTTGCCGTGCTGCTGGGTCTGGCTGCTGTTCTGGGACCTCTGCTCTACGTCCACCGTCTACAGGCCATGGTAGCCCTCCACGCTCACTTCCACATCCGGCCCTTTACACATCCGCCGCCTTTACAAGGAGGAGGACTACGATCACGAGGCTCTGGTCGTGCACGGGGCTTCCGACGTGGGTCTCCACTGGGTGCTCAATCACCTGCTTCCTCGTACCCGCACTACCCTCCATCGTCTGTGTATTCCGGAGAGAGACTTTCTACTGGGTTGCTGTGTAGCTGACACATATGCCTCCAGTATTGCACGTGCCAAATCCTCCCTGTGCCTCCTCAGCCAGGCCGCCACTCGGATGAGTGGTGGCTGTACGCTTTTCAGTTGTCACGTGCAGAGAACGCGCGCCAGCAGCACAAGAAGTTGTTGTTGGTGTTTGTAGAGAACGTGGACCATGCCCAACTGCCAGAGGACGTGCGTCAGTTCATGGAGACCAACACCTACCTCAGTGTGCACGACAAGTCCTTCTGGGAAAAAACTCTTCTACTATCTACCAGACCCAAGAAAGGTTCACGCGCTGGGCTGAATCAAATTTGAGAACACCATTAAAATGGTGCGATATTTTTATGCTTAATTGTTTCTTCTCCACCACTTTAAAAAGTTCCAATTTTCCTTTAGTTCAGTGCCAAATGTCTAATTCAGTAATTTATTATTTTGTGTGCAAAATATTTTGTAGTGATTTCTCCTTTATTTTAGAATCTACTTTTACAGATCGTGATAGACACAACAAAGCCAAAAATGATATAATACGTATGGTTTTTAACGTGAATTTTCTTGTTGCCTATGTGCTTCCTTGATAGAGAAATTGCCAGATACATGGTAAATACATAAGGTGCCAGGTATATGCTAGATACATAAGTTGCCAGGTTCATCCTAGATAGATAAGTTGCCATCACAGATTATCACTTCTGCCTGTTCCAAGCAGTCTCTTTGCTGGCTTCCTCTGGTTGTGGCCATGTTGCTTCAGTTCCTTCCCCCAGCGTTCTGCTGCCTCTCTCTCTCTCTCTCTCTCTCCGTCTCTCTCTCTCTCTCTCTCTCTCTCTCTCTCTCTCTCTCTCTCTCTCTCTCTCTCTTCTCTCTCTCTCTCTCTCTCTCTCTCTCTCTCTCTCTCTCTCTCTCTCTCTCTCTCTCTCTCTCTCTCTCTCTCTCTCTCTCTCTCTCTCTGGTCTGCCTTGTGTTCTAAGACAGGCTGGGTGCAGTGAAGCGCCTGCCAGGGCATCTGGTGACGTTCTGATCACCTGTTTTATCCCGTGACATCCTCTGTGGTTGACCTCAGCTTTGTGGGAGTGTGTTTTAGACTTCGTTGATGAAGTGATTTACTGCAAGCTCATTCCCAGAATGTTGTACAAACAAAAACTTTTTATCTTATTTCTTCTTCGAGTCTAATGTCATTTTCTTTACTCTTAAAGACTCTGATCCCTACAACAGTGTGCTGAGAAGATAACCTTTGAACACACAACGCTTGATTTTGGTTATCTTTCAGGCGTTCTTCAGGGGAACAAAAGATCTACCAGCACCAATTTTAGCTTTATTTTCTAATGTGGCATCACCATCCTTTTTATAATCTGCTGCAAAAGAAGGAAGGCTTCTGCGCATTCTGGTTGTCTTCTCCCTTTCGTTTGACTGCTTCATTTGATTGCTTTGGTTCGTTCTCGAGCAAAGAAGATAGCAGCAACCAGCGGCAGGACAGACATGGAAAGAGGGGACAGTGGAAATTGAAAGATGGCCTAAAGGAAGAGGATGGGGCAAGGGTTGGGAATGGGAAGCGGGGACTGGGGAATCAGCGTGGAGCCTGGTGCATCAGTACAATGGAGGATCAGTATATAACCTATCAGAATCAGTCTGCTATTTCAGCACAGTGCCCTGGTGAATCAGTACAATGGAGGATCAGTATATAACCTATCAGAATCAGTCTGCTATTTCAGCACAGTGCCCTGGTGAATCAGTACAATGGAGGATCAGTATATACCTATCAGAATCAGTCTGCTATTTCAGCACAGTGCCCTGGTGAATCAGTACAATGGAGGATCAGTATATAACCTATCAGAATCAGTCTGCTATTTCAGCACAGTGCCCTGGTGAATCGGTACAATGGAGGATCAGTATATAACCTATCAGAATCAGTCTGCTATTTCAGCACGTGCCCTGGTGAATCGGTACAATGGAGGATCAGTATATAACCTATCAGAATCAGTCTGCTATTTCAGCACAGTGCCCTGGTGAATCAGTACAATGGAGGATCAGTATATAACCTATCAGAATCAGTCTGCTATTTCAGCACAGTGCCCTGGTGAATCAGTACAATGGAGGATCAGTATATAACCTATCAGAATCAGTCTGCTATTTCAGCACAGTGCCCTGGTGAATCAGTACAATGGAGGATCAGTATATAACCTACCAGAATCAGTCTGCTATTTCAGCACAGTGCCCTGGTGAATCAGTACAATGGAGGATCAGTATATAACCTATCAGAATCAGTCTGCTATTTCAGCACAGTGCCCTGGTGAATCAGTACAATGGAGGATCAGTATATAACCTATCAGAATCAGTCTGCTATTTCAGCACAGTGCCCTGGTGAATCAGTACAATGGAGGATCAGTATATAACCTATCAGAATCAGTCTGCTATTTCAGCACAGTGCCCTGGTGAATCGGTACAATGGAGGATCAGTATATAACCTATCAGAATCAGTCTGCTATTTTCAGCACAGTGCCCTGGTGAATCGGTACAATGGAGGATCAGTATATAACCTATCAGAATCAGTCTGCTATTTCAGCACAGTGCCCTGGTGAATCGGTACAATGGAGGATCAGTATATATAACCTATCAGAATCAGTCTGCTATTTCAGCACAGTGCCCTGGTGAATCAGTACAATGGAGGATCAGTATATAACCTACCAGAATCAGTCTGCTATTTCAGCACAGTGCCCTGGTGAATCAGTACAATGGAGGATCAGTATATAACCTATCAGAAATCAGTCTGCTATTTCAGCACAGTGCCTGGTGAATCAGTACAATGGAGGATCAGTATATAACCTATCAGAATCAGTCTGCTATTTCAGCACAGTGCCCTGGTGAATCAGTACAATGGAGGATCAGTATATAACCTAACCTATCAGAATCAGTCTGCTATTTCAGCACAGTGCCCTGGTGAATCAGTACAATGGAGGATCAGTATATAACCTATCAGAATCAGTCTGCTATTTCAGCACAGTGCCCTGGTGAATCAGTACAATGGAGGATCAGTATATAAACCTATCAGAATCAGTCTGCTATTTCAGCACAGTGCCCTGGTGAATCAGTACAATGGAGGATCAGTATATAACCTATCAGAATCAGTCTGCTATTTCAGCACAGTGCCCTGGTGAATCAGTACAATGGAGGATCAGTATATAACCTATCAGAATCAGTCTGCTATTTCAGCACAGTGCCCTGGTGAATCAGTACAATGGAGGATCAGTATATAACCTATCAGAATCAGTCTGCTATTTCAGCACAGTGCCCTGGTGAATCAGTACAATGGAGGATCAGTATATAACCTATCAGAATCAGTCTGCTATTTCAGCACAGTGCCCTGGTGAATCAGTACAATGGAGGATCAGTATATAACCTATCAGAATCAGTCTGCTATTTCAGCACAGTGCCCTGGTGAATCAGTACAATGGAGGATCAGTATATAACCTATCAGAATCAGTCTGCTATTTCAGCACAGTGCCCTGGTGAATCAGTACAATGGAGGATCAGTATATAACCTATCAGAATCAGTCTGCTATTTCAGCACAGTGCCCTGGTGAATCAGTACAATGGAGGATCAGTATACAACCTATCAGAATCAGTCTGCTATTTCAGCACAGTGCCCTGGTGAATCAGTACAATGGAGGATCAGTATACAACCTATCAGAATCAGTCTGCTATTTCAGCACAGTGCCCTGGTGAATCAGTACAATGGAGGATCAGTATACAACCTATCAGAATCAGTCTGCTATTTCAGCACAGTGCCCTGGTGAATCAGTACAATGGAGGATCAGTATACAACCTATCAGAATCAGTCTGCTATTTCAGCACAGTGCCCTGGTGAATCAGTACAATGGAGGATCAGTATAACAACCTATCAGAATCAGTCTGCTATTTCAGCACAGTGCCCTGGTGAATCAGTACAATGGAGGATCAGTATATAACCTATCAGAATCAGTCTGCTATTTCAGCACAGTGCCCTGGTGAATCAGTACAATGGAGGATCAGTATATAACCTATCAGAATCAGTCTGCTATTTCAGCACAGTGCCCTGGTGAATCAGTACAATGGAGGATCAGTATATAACCTATCAGAATCAGTCTGCTATTTCAGCACAGTGCCCTGGTGAATCAGTACAATGGAGGATCAGTATACAACCTATCAGAATCAGTCTGCTATTTCAGCACAGTGCCCTGGTGAATCAGTACAATGGAGGATCAGTATACAACCTATCAGAATCAGTCTGCTATTTCAGCACAGTGCCCTG
Organism: Conus betulinus; assembly: GCA_016801955.1. Classification (NCBI taxonomy): domain Eukaryota; kingdom Metazoa; phylum Mollusca; class Gastropoda; order Neogastropoda; family Conidae; genus Conus; species Conus betulinus. The sequence continues at coordinate 5,869 of JADBJO010030294.1, read as the reverse complement.
GTGAATCAGTACAATGGAGGATCAGTATACAACCTATCAGAATCAGTCTGCTATTTCAGCACAGTGCCCTGGTGAATCAGTACAAATGGAGGATCAGTATATAACCTATCAGAATCAGTCTGCTATTTCAGCACAGTGCCCTGGTGAATCAGTACAATGGAGGATCAGTATATAACCTATCAGAATCAGTCTGCTATTTCAGCACAGTGCCCTGGTGAATCAGTACAATGGAGGATCAGTATATAACCTATCAGAATCAGTCTGCTATTTTCAGCACAGTGCCCTGGTGAATCAGTACAATGGAGGATCAGTATATAACCTATCAGAATCAGTCTGCTATTTCAGCACAGTGCCCTGGTGAATCAGTACAATGGAGGATCAGTATATAACCTATCAGAATCAGTCTGCTATTTCAGCACAGTGCCCTGGTGAATCAGTACAATGGAGGATCAGTATATAACCTATCCGAATCAGTCTGCTATTTCAGCACAGTGCCCTGGTGAATCAGTACAATGGAGGATCAGTATACAACCTATCAGAATCAGAGTCTGCTATTTCAGCACAGTGCCCTGGTGAATCAGTACAATGGAGGATCAGTATACAACCTATCAGAATCAGTCTGCTATTTCAGCACAGTGCCCTGGTGAATCAGTACAATGGAGGAGGATCAGTATACAACCTATCAGAATCAGTCTGCTATTTCAGCACAGTGCCCTGGTGAATCAGTACAATGGAGGATCAGATCAGTATATAACCTATCAGAATCAGTCTGCTATTTCAGCACAGTGCCCTGGTGAATCAGTACAATGGAGGATCAGTATATAACCTATCAGAATCAGTCTGCTATTTCAGCACAGTGCCCTGGTGAATCAGTACAATGGAGGATCAGTATATAACCTATCAGAATCAGTCTGCTATTTCAGCACAGTGCCCTGGTGAATCAGTACAATGGAGGATCAGTATATAACCTATCAGAATCAGTCTGCTATTTCAGCACAGTGCCCTGGTGAATCAGTACAATGGAGGATCAGTATATAACCTATCAGAATCAGTCTGCTATTTCAGCACAGTGCCCTGGTGAATCAGTACAATGGAGGATCAGTATATAACCTATCAGAATCAGTCTGCTATTTCAGCACAGTGCCCTGGTGAATCAGTACAATGGAGGATCAGTATATAACCTATCAGAATCAGTCTGCTATTTCAGCACAGTGCCCTGGTGAATCAGTACAATGGAGGATCAGATATATAACCTATCAGAATCAGTCTGCTATTTCAGCACAGTGCCCTGGTGAATCAGTACAATGGAGGATCAGTATATAACCTATCAGAATCAGTCTGCTATTTCAGCACAGTGCCCTGGTGAATCAGTACAATGGAGGATCAGTATATAACCTATCAGAATCAGAGTCTGCTATTTCAGCACAGTGCCCTGGTGAATCAGTACAATGGAGGATCAGTATATAACCTATCAGAATCAGTCTGCTATTTCAGCACAGTGCCCTGGTGAATCAGTGCAATGGAGGATCAGTATATAACCTATCAGAATCAGTCTGCTATTTCAGCACAGTGCCCTGGTGAATCAGTACAATGGAGGATCAGTATATAACCTATCAGAATCAGTCTGCTATTTCAGCACAGTGCCCTGGTGAATCAGTACAATGGAGGATCAGTATACAACCTATCAGAATCAGTCTGCTATTTCAGCACAGTGCCCTGGTGAATCAGTACAATGGAGGATCAGTATACAACCTATCAGAATCAGTCTGCTGCTATTTCAGCACAGTGCCCTGGTGAATCAGTACAATGGAGGATCAGTATACAACCTATCAGAATCAGTCTGCTATTTCAGCACAGTGCCCTGGTGAATCAGTACAATGGAGGATCAGTATATAACCTATCAGAATCAGTCTGCTATTTCAGCACAGTGCCCTGGTGAATCAGTACAATGGAGGATCAGTATATAACCTATCAGAATCAGTCTGCTATTTCAGCACAGTGCCCTGGTGAATCAGTACAATGGAGGATCAGTATATAACCTATCAGAATCAGTCTGCTATTTCAGCACAGTGCCCTGGTGAATCAGTACAATGGAGGATCAGTATATAACCTATCAGAATCAGTCTGCTATTTCAGCACAGTGCCCTGGTGAATCAGTACAATGGAGGATCAGTATATAACCTATCAGAATCAGTCTGCTATTTCAGCACAGTGCCCTGGTGAATCAGTACAATGGAGGATCAGTATATAACCTATCAGAATCAGTCTGCTATTTCAGCACAGTGCCCTGGTGAATCAGTACAATGGAGGATCAGTATATAACCTATCAGAATCAGTCTGCTATTTCAGCACAGTGCCCTGGTGAATCAGTACAATGGAGGATCAGTATATAACCTATCAGAATCAGTCTGCTATTTCAGCACAGTGCCCTGGTGAATCAGTACAATGGAGGATCAGTATATAACCTATCAGAATCAGTCTGCTATTTCAGCACAGTGCCCTGGTGAATCAGTACAATGGAGGATCAGTATATAACCTATCAGAATCAGTCTGCTATTTCAGCACAGTGCCCTGGTGAATCAGTACAATGGAGGATCAGTATACAACCTATCAGAATCAGAGTCTGCTATTTCAGCACAGTGCCCTGGTGAATCAGTACAATGGAGGATCAGTATATAACCTATCAGAATCAGTCTGCTATTTCAGCACAGTGCCCTGGTGAATCAGTACAATGGAGGATCAGTATACAACCTATCAGAATCAGAGTCTGCTATTTCAGCACAGTGCCCTGGTGAATCAGTACAATGGAGGATCAGTATATAACCTATCAGAATCAGTCTGCTATTTCAGCACAGTGCCCTGGTGAATCAGTACAATGGAGGATCAGTATACAACCTATCAGAATCAGTCTGCTATTTCAGCACAGTGCCCTGGTGAATCAGTACAATGGAGGATCAGTATATAACCTATCAGAATCAGAGTCTGCTATTTCAGCACAGTGCTCACAACAGCACATTCCTGGTAGATGGAGCGATCAGTCAGCCTTTTTAAGGGTTTAAAATCTTTCTTTAAACCATCCCTGAAATGTTATAGCAGCTTGATGTTGGTCCGTACAGGAGAAAAAGGTAGACACCTTTTCATAGAAATGGCTGGGGTAGGTTGGGAAGTTTGTAGGAAATGCCAAGGGGTGTTTGGATGTAGTGTGTGTGTCACTTTAGGACGTGTTCCCACATCAGTTTGCGACTGCAGTGCCAATAGTAGGCCACTGACTATCTTTTTCTTGTCTGTCCACTCTGGGAAAAGGCCCAGTGAAGGTGAGGAAAGACCCACTGACTGCAGGGAAAGTCCTGTTGACAGCAGGAAAGACTGTAACCCATGACCCACTGACCGCAGGGAAAGTCCTGTTGACAGCAGGAAAGTCTGTAACCCATGACCCACTGGCCGCAGGGAAAGTCCTGTTGACAGCAGGAAAGACTGTAACCCATGACCCACTGACTGCAGGGAAAGTCCTGTTGACAGCAGGAAAGACTGTAACCCATGACCCACTGACCGCAGGGAAAGTCCTGTTGACAGCAGGAAAGTCTGTAACCCATGACCCACTGGCCGCAGGGAAAGTCCTGTTGACAGCAGGAAAGACTGTAACCCATGACCCACTGACTGCAGGGAAAGTCCTGTTGACAGTAGGAAAGACTGTAACCCATGATCGTCTTCATAAGGCACGTAAGACATGGCGACAGGCCGAGTCTGGAGTTGTGCTGTCTTTACCTGTCAGAGAACAGCACCGAGTGGGGCTGGGGGATTCACACAGCAGTTGCTTGGCAATGACGTTTTTTCGCCGAGGGCTCTGCAGTCAAGACATTTGAGCTGGTAAAGCCCTGTGGAAGTTCTGTCGTGTCACGTTCAGTGGCCATGGCATATTGGTATCTGCCTGGGACAATTAGTTCCCTCGGCGTCTTAATGGAATGCCCTGTGTGTGTTTTCACCCTATGTAAATACAGCGCAGGCTTTCAAGGATAGTGCAGGATTGCTGGCAGCTGGTTGGTTTGGCAGTTAAAGACAGTACTTCTCTGGGTCCCACTGGCACCTTCAGGTGTATTTTTCCTTTCCTCCACTGAGTGCAACGCACTGATCAGGGAGAGCAATAGAATTCGCCCAGTTCTGAGATGATTAGGTCAGATCACGCGAACGCGTTATTACAGGTCTATTCCTTTCCCATTTGCTCTGCCCACTGGCTTTCATCTTTACTTTCAGTTTGGTCACAAATTTTAAACTGTACAGGCAATTGCTTCTTCTCTTGTTTTCATCGCATTCAGCAAGCACAAATTTCAACTGATCTGAAATATAACAAGATGCAAAGCATGTAAACGTACTCCCAGTATATCCTGAATACGCATGATATATTCCATAAAGAGGAAAAAAACTGTCTTGGGCTGGTCTAACTGTTAGTAATGCCTATGCTGGTAAACATCGGCCATCATCTGTTATCTATAATGAACATACTTACAAATTTTCAGAAAGATCTGCCAAGAACATTCTGAGATTTTCCATAAAGAAGAAAAACCATTATGGGCCGTTAGTAACGGCTAGAACGGTAAACTTGAACATCGGGCATCATTCGTGACCCATAGTGAACATACCTACAAATTTTCAGAAATATCGGTCACGTACTTTCTGAGATATTCCGCGAAGAAGGAAAACCGTTAGGGGGGCCGTTATATCCGTTAGTAATGGCTATATCGGTAAAATGAAACATCGGGCATCATCCGTGACCCATAATACCTACAAATTTTCAGAAAAATCGGCCATTTACTTTGTGAGATATTCCATAAAAAAAGAAAAACCATTATGGGTTGTTAAGCCGTTAGTAACGGCCATAACGGTAAACTAAAGCGTCGGGCATGATCCGTGACCATAATGAACACACCCGCTAATTTTCACAAAGATCGGCCAAGTATTTTTCTGAGACATTTCATAAAAAGAAAAAAAAAAACCGTTTGGGGCCTTTACAGCCTTAACGGCAAACTAAAACGTCGGCATCATCCGTCGACTCTAATGAACATACCAACAAATTTTCAGAAAGATCGGCAAGTACTTTCTGAGATATTTCATAAAGAAGAAAAACCGTTATGTGCCGTTATAGCCGTTAGTAACGTCTTTTAACGGTAAACGAAAACATCGGGTATCACCCGTGCCCCATAATGAACATACCTACAAATTTTCAGAAAGATCGACTTGGTGCTTTCTGAGATATTCCATAAAGAAGAAAAAACTGTTATGGGCCCTTATAGCCGTTAGTAACGGTTTTATCGGTGAAGTAAAACATCGGGCATCATCCGTAACCCATAATGAACATACCTGCTAATTTCACAAAGATCGGCCAAGTACTTTCTGAGATATTCCATGAAGAAGAAAATCCGTCACAGGCCGTTAGTAACGGTTATAACGGTAAACTAAAACATCGGGCATTATTCGTGACCCATAATGAACATACATGCTAATTTTCACAAAAATCGGTCATGTACTTTCTGAGATTTTCCATAAAGAAAGACCGTTACAGGCCATTATAGCCGTTAGTAACGGCTATAACGGTAAACTAAAACATCGGGCATTATTCATGACCCATAATGAACGTACCTATAAATATTCAGAAAGATCGGCCGAGTACTTTCTGAGATATTCCATAAGAAGAAAAAAACCATTATTGGAGATTAGTAAAAGCTATAACGATAAACTTAAACATTGGGCATCATCCGTGACCCCCCATAATGAACACACCTACAAATTTTCAGAAAGATCGGCCCAATAGTTTTGTCTGGAGCGAGTGGAACACATTTTGACCACGGACTGACGGACGGACGGACAGACACAC
>JADBJO010030293.1:0-18056 GCA_016801955.1 Conus betulinus | reverse complement strand
TTAATTGGTCGTGTAGATAACACTTTCTCAAGTGGCACTTGCCGGGGGACTGCATATTTTGTCGGCAAAATGGGTTGGCAACTGTGTTTTGCGATAGTCTAGTTGGTACAAAATGTGAACGGAAGAACCCATGGCATACGGATTTGAATAAGGTCACGTTGGTCAGATTTTTGGAATTGTTAAGGTTTTATTGGTTGTGTAATGTTCTGAATTTAAAAGGGGCGGGGAAACGATATGGCAGGGGGGGACAGTATTAGTAAGTTAGGGAAACGAGTAATAGTTTCTTTAAAAAGATTTAGGAAGGAGATAGATGGGTGAGTGGAATTATTGCCCTCTCCTTTTGGGTTGCAGAATGGGGGAATATTTCAGATAAAGCAGTAGAAAAAAACAAAATAGAACGAACAGTAAGTGATGGGCAGGAGGAAGATTGCTTAGAAGGGAAAACAGCTCAGTTAGTGCATTGTGATTTACCTTAAGGGGGGTACGTCTGCATGTAAAAAAAGATCGTTTACTCTCGCTGTTCTGCTGGGTCATGGGTACCCGGGGGAAAACACGCCCATCTTCACCATTGGAGATGACTACTTCGCTCGGTGCTGGTGATTGCTTGAAGAGGATTTTGGAGCCCATGGGGGGTGCAAGGATTGTCTGTTTCTGTGCTTGCGTTTCTGCCAGCACACAGGACAACACATCTGCACTTTGAGATGAAAAAACACCAGCTGTGCCATGGATTGCCTTTTAAGGGGGGACTTTGAATGGGCAAGATTTGTTCAGGTCTGGTTCGATGGGCGTAGTCACACAGGCATCAACCGTGAGGTGAACATTGGTCGTATTAAGGGAATTGATGTTGGCAGGATCATTCGGGTTCCAAGTTGCTGTTTGGTGGGCCCACAGTCACACAGGTACACGGCATGGACCCAGGGACGGGACTTCGATTAACAACAAAGGATCAAACAGGCGGCATGGAGGGTTTTCCATCAGTTCTGTTGTTGTATTGAGTTCTGTCAGTTTGTTTGTCCGTTGGTTGTGAAATGTTTTGTCGTGTGGGAAATGGGGAGGTTGTTTGAAAAAGTGTTCACTGCTTGTAGGCCCACTGAACAGTTTGTCAGGTTTAACCGAGCTCTGCCCTGTTAACACTCCACAACGAATAAAAAGTATTTGCCAGTTATTTCTGCAAAGGGGTGGCTGATTGACGGGAGCGTAGTCATGGAACCCATCCGCGTGGTAACATTTTGGGCAACTGGCGACGCAGGTCAAACCCAACGTGTTTTTCTAGCGATGGACCAGGAGCATGTTATGGTTGTGTGTGTGAAAAAAATGGGTATGTAATTCGTTCCATTAAAACCGCATGGTCGCCACTCATGCACGGCCGGTCGGTGCAGCCAGGGACGGGATGAACAGGAACATGTGTAAGGAAAGGGACTGGCTGTTGGGCCAGTGCTCTTTGTGTAACCGCACAAGTGGGAGCAGCTGGGAGAGGGTGAAAAAAGGAAAGAATATGTGAGTTTCTTTCGGCTTTTTTTTTTTGACATTTTTTGGGTGCACCTGCATGCCACAGGACCATTGTCAGCCCCACCAAGGACCAAGACGGACCCAGGATGTGAACAAGAATTGGTGGACAAGACGTTCATGAAAAAAAAAAAAAAGGTACATGACATTGGAACAGGGGAGTGGATTGGATAAGTTATTTGTGATGCATGTTTTTGATTGTCATTGGTGTGCTTTCAAAAAATTTTGATTGTTGATATGTTTTTTTTTATATTGTTTAAGTTGGGTGTCGGGACCTGCACTCAATAAAGGGGAAAATGGCCATGGAGAAAAGAACTGGATAATTGAAGAAGTATTGCGTTATGCCCAAATTGGAAAGGGGAAAATGAGTGGTGACATCACCATTTACCCCATTTGCTAGCATTGGTGAGGTAGGTGATTGTCGGGAAGTGAAGAGGAAAAACCTGATGCACCAGGTTCGCAGACACCAAGTGTAAGGGTTGTGACGCCCCAAGTTAAGAAAGGCTGACAAATTACGGGAGACATGGTGACAAGGGGGTATGGGGTCGAAGAGTTCCTTGAAAATGTAAGGTCGGCCATCCCTGAGGATGGGAATCCAGTGCAGTTTGGAACATGGGCAGGGTGTAGCAAAAAAAGAGGTCTGAACTTTGTGGGGCACCTTATTGACACGGCAGAAAGGGTTTTCACAGTCCTTAGGGAAGCTTTTGAGACAAGCGTACGTTGTCAGAAGAAGTCACCTGGTCGTTTATGGAGAGGACCGTGGAAACATATGAGGGGTTACGTGAATTTGCTAGGTGAGATTTATGAACAGTTCATAAGTCTGAGAAAGAAACAACAGGAATGGGGTTGTGCTGTCAGTCAGAGGAGGTGCTGTGTGACCAGCGGGTTGATGGCTCTAGGGGACAAGGGACTGGTCTGGGAGTTAAAGGGGCTGAGGTGGAAGAGAGAAGTTAGTTTTGTGAATCTCAGACGTAGCGCACTTGAAGTGGGAACCAGGCTGAAGTTCACGGTGCTCAGGTCGGAAAAACACAAGGGCTGAGGTACGAGAGGTCGAGGCTGATCTTGGCAGGCAAGACCAGTCCTTGCAGGAACGGCCATTCCCAAGTTCAATCTCTCGAGAGAATTGGTCAGGGAGTTGGCTCAGAAAAGAGGAATGGGGGGAAAACGAAGGCCAGAAACCACAGAGTACTGGTGCTGGAGGCCAGCATCATAAACGGAGGGTGGTCAGATGGTGGAAAGCCTATATGCTTCTTGTGCAAGGAAGTTGGACATGTACAGAAGAACTGTCCAAAGCGACCCAGACAGAATTCGAGGTCGTTAACGATGAGAGACCGCCGGTGTAGCGAGCCATACGGACCGGACGAGGGGAATTTGATAGGCTCCTCCATGTGGGACAGGACAGTAGGAGGACAAACCTAAGGTCAAGGCAAAGTTGGGGGAGCGTTAGAACTGGAGTGTTTGTGGGACACTGTCTCGCAGGTCACATAGTAAGTGAGGGTGTTTTCTGGAGGTGCTTTCCACATTTGGAGTCCGACAAAGGAACAACAGTAGTGAGACTTGTAGCGGCATTGGTCTCAGTATCCCATATTTGGGTTAAATTGTCATGGATGTTTGAGGTGGATGGCCAGGTTTGTGGAAGGATCGTGGTGTGTTGATTAAGGAGTCGGGGATTATCAAGGCACAGAGGTGGTCCTGGGGATGAATGTGATAGGAGAGAGAGTTGCAGAATCCTGCCAGGCTTGTCTAGGTAGCTGTCTCAGAGTTAAGCCTTGTGTGGGGGATAGTGAGGGTCCCAAGAGGTGGAGGCACTTTGCCTGCATGGGTCAGTGGTAAGTGTTTTCTTGTCTGCCTCTGTGAAGGGGGGGTCAGCAGTTTGTGACGAACCTATTCTGGACCCGAGTGTGAGGTGTTTCTGGTACACACAAACTGTGGTAGGACCATAGTGGGCAGTGGGGAAGGTTCCACTTGTGAATGTAGGGGAAGAAGATTGTTCATTCCAGGGCATACACCCCATGGGAAAATGTTCATATACGCATGCCACGTGTGACACATTAAAATATAAGAGGAAGAAAGAGGAGGGTCTCGGCTTGTGACACACGCCATGATGATGCGACGACTCTAAGGGCCAATGCAACAATTGGACATGAGTGGAGGTCCCACTTGAACAGCAGAAAACAATTGGAAGGACCTACCCACTTCACGCTTTCCCCGAGACCATAGCTCCAACATGGCCTGGATACTGGTATGGTTCACAACCAGGGTACGAGCACAACATACCTGATGACGATGTTCCATGTGCCACCATTGCAGTTTCATATTGGATTCCACAGAACCAACTGAAGAGGCTTAGGAGGCCACATTTTCAAGCCGGCTCTGCTGGAAAAAGGATATAATCCAGCCAAGTAACAGTTCCGTATGCATCACCAATTGTGTTGGTACGCAAGAAGATGGGAGGACTTCAGATGTGTGTGGATTAGCAGGAAATTGAATGCAAAGATGAGACGAGGCGCGTACCCCGTTGTCCAGCATGAGGAATTGCTAGATGCGCTTCAAGGGGGCAAGCTTACGTTTCCAGCTTGGGACTTGGCTTCTGGATATTATCCAGGTGGCCATGAGCGCCAAGGATAGACACAAGACAGGGCCTTCATTACCTTCAGTGGCTTGTACGAATTCAAAAAGGTATTGCATTCAGATTGTCGTGCACCCACTTCTCGTTAGCACCCCTTCGTAGCACATTTTCTCAGCGACTTCCCTCTGACACCGCTGGGGATGGCTTGTATTGTTCTTATTCCCCCAGATACTCCTGGTTTACCCCTGGGATGACATCTTGGGTCTTGCAATAAATTACCGTTGGCAAGATACGTAGCTTTACCTTGGCTGCTTATCGTCTCAATTCCACAAAGAATAGAACAAGTAGTTGTCCTGTATCACATTCCACAAAGAATGAGTTTGCATTCCATTCTTGAGTGTGTTCCAGACTAAGGGGTGGCGGATTGATGGGAGCTGTTTAGATATGAGAACAGACTACACTTGGTCACAACCACATACACACACACAACCCACACAACAGTCACACACACCACACACAAACATCATATTATAATATAGATATATATTAATATTGTGTCGTGTGTGTGTGTGTGTGTGGTGTGTAATGATGCCTTAACTTTTATCAAAAAATGATTGCAAATGAGCCTGACCTGAGTGTGATAAACAGGGTGACGTCATGGAAAGGATCAAGTTTCTTTCAAAAAAAAAAACAACAGGCTAAGGATGATGCTGCACGTTATCTTGTGGGTAAAACAACAGACTAAGATGCTGCTGCTCGTTGTCATGTGTGTTTGGGAAGGGGTCTGAAGTGTGTAGGCCAAACTATGCCAATACATTTGCTTGTCTTCCTGTTAGAGTGGAATTTCCCTTCGTCTATTATTTTTTTTCTCCTAAGTGACAGACTAAATTGTGTGCTAAAATTAAGGTTCTACATTAAGACAAACTGTAATCAGGGAGAGCTGATAACGGGGTCTGCAGGTATCAAACTGTTTTACTAAAAATGACTTAGCTACTAGAAAGAAAAGTCTGATGGTTGGTAAACATTGTGTTGTTTTTTTTTTTTCATTAGTTGTGTATATCAAAATAAAAGAACTGATGACGGTCAATACAACAACATCCATCTTGGCTTCGATCGAATATCAGAGGATGCCGTAAGTTGCTCCGTGTTCATATGATCTGAAACTGGAATGTTGTTTTGTTTCCGTTCCACCTGAAGAAAAAACCTAAGAGGTTACGAAACGCGTCGTGTTTGTCTTGTAATCTGTTTGCGCATATTGTCTTGTGGATTCCCTAAACAATTTTTTTTTCTCGCGAATTTGAAGGTCCCAAGGCCTGAACACAAGGGCATCCCTGAAGCACGTCTCGAGTAAAGTGGAAAGGTCTTAGCGCCAAGTTGTCGATTGTCTGGACAATGTTCTGAAGCAGAAAATGATACAAAAAGAAGACCATATCCAGCATGTTTGCTGATGGCATGATCGCAGTGGCAGTTCACCATGAAACAGTTCACTGTCATTCTGTATTCAGACGAACTGCCCAGTGGTCACACAACGGTGTTTGGTGAACATAGAGATGGGTGTTTTGAATGCTTGGCATCAAAGATGGGTGGTTTGAAAATCTTTGCATCAGAAATGGGGCGCTTTTGTTCACTACACCAAAGATGTGTGTTTTGTACCTTGCACCAGACATATGTGTTTTTGTACATGCACCAAGATGTGTGTGTTTTGTACCATGCAACGAAAGATGTGTGTTTTGTACCATGCACCAAAATGTGTTGTTGTTGTTTGTACCTTGCAACAAAAGATGTGTGTTTGTACCTATGCACAAAAGATGTGTGTTTTTTTATCACATGCACCAAAGATGTGTGTGTTTTGTACCTTGGCACCAGAGATGTCGTGTTTTGTACCCAGAGGATGCACCAAAGATGTGTGTTTTTGTTTGCACCACAGATGTTGTTTGTACCTATGCACCAAAGATGTTTGCTTTTGTACCCAGAGCACCAAAGATGTGTTTTGTACCCATACCCATGCGCCAAAACCTTGAACCAAAGATGTGTGTTTTGTACCATGCACAAAGATGTGTGTTTGTACCTTGCACCAAAGATTGTGTGTTTTGTACCATCCACCAAAGACGGATGTTTTATACCTTGACACCCAGAAAAATATGTTTTGTACCTTGCACCAAAGATTGTGTTTTGTACCTTGCACCAAAGATGTGTTTTGTACCCATACCATGCACCAAAAGATGTTGTGTTTAAGTATGCCCATGAACAACAGATGTGTGTTTTGTGTACCTTGCAACCAAAGATGTGTGTTTGTGCCCTTGCACCAAAGATGTGTGTTTTGTACCCATGCACCAAAGATGTGTGCTTTTGTACCATGCACCAAAGATGTGTGTTTTGTTACCTTGCACCAAAGAGGGGGTTTGATGTACCATGCACCAAAAGGATGTGTGTAGTTTGTACCTTGCACTAACAAGATGTGTCTTTTTGTACCTTGCCCCAAAAACAGGGACACGTCAGTGCGTCTGTGGCCCTGAGAATCCATGTATTTGAGAGAGGGGAGATAATCAGTCGTCCGACTGTCTACACACATTTTTACCTCCCCTGAATACGGATTACAATGCCAACGTCATGGGCTGATGTTCAGGCAGGTGTTAAAAACAGTTCACGTCATGATCGGGGTGCGTCAGTTGATACAGCACATACACCAAATAGCAGAAGCTGACACAGTTGCGATAGGCATCAATAACTTAATGTTTCATCTGTGAAACTATATTCAAATGGCGTAAGAAGTTTTGTCCTAGTTAAAGTTCGTCCTAGCTCACAGCACGATTCGAAGGGTCTTTGGTGTTTTTAAACATAGGAAAATCTGATCCTGGCAGCAAAACAATGGTCTGTGTCTGTCCCTGGTCTGAGGATTTAGGACTGTGCTGAAACACAGGCCAAACATTTTCAATGCCTGCCAAGTGTAGGTTACCGTCTCTATAGGTCATGTATGCACTGACTTAAATCTTTATGTTAGTAGTTTGTTAAATAACATGTCTCAAATGATTCTTTAATGTGATTATTAGTGGCGAATTGCTAGCAGTTCACTAGCGCCAGATCCTCTCGTCACCTGGCTCTATAGATTGCACATTTGAAATTTACTTTTACGTTTTACTTCCTTTTGTTACAAAGATTTTTGCTTCATCTCTCTGTCACTAATGGTTTCCTCGACCCTCAGTTTTTTGTTTCCATTGTTGCTTTTCTTTGTGTCTGTGGTGTGTGTTGTGTGTTGTGCGGTGTGTGTGTGGTGCCAACAAACGACCCAGAAATGGTCTCTCTGTATTAGCGAGCCTCCCCATGACGTAAATAGGAAAACGAAAATTGAAGGTAGAGTTGATAGTCAAGAATATGTCAGACAGCCAAGTGCCACCAGAAAAGAAGTTGGTGTCCACGTCCACCAGAACTGACCTCCAAACAGAAAAACAGCCTGATGAAACGACAGGAGTGCAACCGGCAGAAATACAGGCCCGATGAACAGGATGGGAGTTCCCAACAGTACTCTTCTCAGACTACTACATCTATGTGAGATCAAAAGATGAGGTTCCTGATTCTCCACGTCCACTGCTGGACGTAGTTGCACAATCGGTCAGGCATCGTTGTTATTGTCACAACCCGTCATTCCCCTTGCCCGGCCGGGGACCCAATTACCCAGGCCAAAACTTTGCAGCTCAATCGATTGAACTCTGTTATGAGCCTTATAAAAAGTTCCCCTTCAAAGGGACTGTTGTTATCACCACACCTGACTCGGGGGCATCACACCACCCTACACGATAGCGGAAAAAAGCCACAATGAAAAAAAAGGCCAGTATCAACAATTGATGACCACCGATGATCATAACGGCCATTGTTCTCGTGCGTAGGAGGGTTCGAATCTAGTGGAATGAAACACACAGATGCATCTCTCGTGTGGCAATGATGGTCAGACAAACACAGGGGAGATATTAAAGCAGAGGGCCTACAAGCGCAATCAAAATTTATGTGGTAAAGAAAGTGAAGACTGGACCAAAACTTTCCTTCGTGGGTGAAACTGTATATACAGGTGCTCTTGCATGCCAGTATACTGACACCGTTCAAATACAAAAAACCTCAATCAGCCGAGAGATAAGCGAAACGAAGGGACACAGGTTGACACGATCATGATAGGACCTTGTTGTAGAAAACACCGCCATGTTGGATGACGTTAGCCGGGCCACCAATCAAAAACAGCAACAAACAAGCAGGGTGTTTGTGCATCTGACGGAAAGAGTGGTCTCTACTTTCTGGCAGTGGGACCAATATTATCAGGATTGGGGTCCCATGGTTAAGGACTCCATCTCACGAACAACGACTTTGATGCAATCATCTCGAGGGTGACATGTTTTGTGCGGACAATCTGCGGGTGTTTTGTTCCCACATGCTATGGTCTTAATATCAACTTCCTCAGTTGTATTCATCAGTAGAAACAGAAGTCAGCGTGCGCTAAAACTATAAAAAAAAGAAGTAAAAATCATTTTTTATAACGTATATATTTCAGTTTGCTCCTTTGAAGAACATAAACTGAGGGGACTATATTTCAATATTGATATGCATGTATATGAAGGCTATATATAATGAGAGAAATTAGTTGTTTTAGGAGCAACCAGAAGTGCTTAAATATGCATAGAGTATTTTAGTTAGCAAAACATGTTGTAATTCAGTACTTGAGGCTCAGCATCGTCAACCTATATAATGGGGAAGCTGTAAAGGGTTGTAATTGGGAGGAATTATTGTCACACAGGATTCCAACCCTGAAAAAGTCTACCAGCCCCTAAGCTGATGTTATAGACCCACTTCTACTCTAAACCACGTCACCACGTTAGATGTCAGTACTAGGCGAAACACCACAATCATAATGACTCATTTGAAATATCACCTCAGGTTTTACACGTTCCCCACAAGAACTAGGCGTCTTGCTGACTTGATTCTTTGTTTAATGTTCTTTTTGTGAATCTTTACAGAGATATGTGCACCGTTATAGCTGGTACACAACAAAGAAGATGCCAAAGCGCGAGCAGAGAAGATACACGGGCTTGTGGTTGTCCCTTAAAACACTGTTGTAACAATAATATTCTATGTCCACCTCGTCCTGTTCTCAAGAGAGCAGAAATGAGCAGGGCCATAAATACATGTCGTGGGTAACAGGGAGTGTGACCTCCGTACCTCGTTTAAGCTGGAAGGGCCGTTACTTGGGGATTATATGTCGAGAGTAACCTTTAACCTCGTGTTTAGCAGTGGGTGAGGGGTGGGTAACGTACAACGAGGACAGGGCATGGAGTTCGCCGTGGGTTAGATCAAAACAAAGCCATTGGACACGTTCAATGATCACGAAACTTCACGCAAAGTTAAGATTTCGTCGTCACAACATCTTCCAGCTGACAGACACTCTCCGAGAAAACATTGAATTTGATTTGCACAGACTGAGACACGGAACTCGGCCCCCTGCTCTACAAGTGTGTCTGTAGCTCCCAAGTTCGTCTGCTACGATAGTTGGATAGCTCTTGGTGGTGTGTGTGTGTGTGTGTGTGTGTGTGTGTGTGGCTGTAAATCAGTCTTCGTGCTTTGTGTGTCGCTGTTACTTTGTGTCAGTGTGTGTATGGTGTGCGTGTGAGCGTGACTTCATCATGTTTATGGCCTTTTAATAGTTTTATCAAACTTGTTTCAGTTCAGCTTTTTTCAGTCTGTGTGTCTGTGTCAGCGTGTTTGTGGGCATGCGCAGAAGGTTGGGGGTTATTCAAGACATGAGCAGAAGGTGGGAATCCCTCTTTTTAACTGACCTTCACCCTTTGCTTTCGGACACTTCGTAGGTAGAAATTGAGACAAAACCCAGAGAATATAGATACGAAAAGTAGATTAAGCGCTGAACCCACAGGGTTTGTACCCAGGAGGTCATCTTGTTGTACAAGTAAGTTTACCGACGAACATGTAAACTACGGCCCCAGAAGAGAAGTTGTTTTTTCATGTTTCGACAAAGAAGTATTTTTGAGGATGATGGAGTTGTATTGTTTTTGTATCCATTCAAGGATGAGTTCGGAATAATTTAAAGTGCAAGGGCCAAAACAACAACAACAGCAAGAACCTAATAACAACAACAACAAGAACAGCAACAACAACGGGGGACACAGCAACGTGGGTAAGTAAGTCTGGGGTAGGAGAAATGTTGTTCGAAATATTTTCGAAGTTAAAATTTAGTGTGAAAAAACTAAGATCCGAAGTGGTAGTGCTTGTAACTAAAACCTACACATTCCCAGGCTCTCCCTCATTACAAATTCTCTCTCTCTCTTTCCTCTCTCTCTCTCCGCTCATCCTCACTATCGATCTCATCCTCTCGTCATCTCCTGTATGTGGTGTGGTGTGTGTGTCCCTGTGTGTGTGGTGGTGTGTTGTGAAGTGCGTAATGTGCGTGTTTGTGTGTGTCTTTGGGTGTGTGTGTGTGTGTGTGTGTGTGGTGTGCTTGCGTGATGGGAAAAAAGTGAATTTGAGAGGTAGAGGCAAGAAGCGTGCAAGAGTGGACAGGATCCGTGCATAGCATTGTTCATAAACAGAGACACCCCGCCCCCCCCCCCCCCCCCCCTCCCCAGTTGACAAGAGTTACCAGCACCAGCCGCTGATCAATTGGCATCTGATGACCAGCGATAAAGGCCTGTCTTCACCCACGTGTTTTCGATGAATTAATACTCAGCTGTTCCTAAAACAGCTGGAGAAACAGGCCTTCACATGTAACAGGTCTGTCGTATGTCATCTGCCTACAGCCCTATTCACTTGCACAGCCAGATGTGGCTGTGTCACATGCAGGACACAATTCTTTTTGGACTTGTTTTTCATTCTCACTCATCTTTCTGTTCACAGGAGTTAACCTTTACGGGATGACGTTTTTGACTACATAGACTCGATTGTGTGGGTCGCCCAAACCCACACATTTTGTAGAGGCTTTTCCTCTTTTGTTTTTATCCTGATTCAGATCACGGTGGGTCTTGTAAGACCCACACCTGATAAAGAGCGGTTCAGCAGCTTATTCCTCACCTGATGGCGTGGGTCACGTAGGCCTACCACCCATTAAAATGTATAGATCCCGGGGGATCCGCAACTGATTACGCTGATAATTGATTGGGGCCCCATATATGAAATTTCCGTGATCAGCGGCTACTAAGATCATTGACAAAACTCCTAAGACTTCGTGAGCATAGCTGTATCCGTTTAGTGGGCTTGTTAAGGAAATGTTGACTTCAAGTCATGATGCAAAGGGTCCCCTTGGCATGTATGCTCTCCAAGACTTTAGAAAAAGAATTATCCAAAGACACACGCTGTATCTTAAAATCCAAGATGGCCGACGGTGGCCATCTTGAATAATATGGTCGATGCCTAATTTTGAAAGTTTTTGTCACAATAGCTAATTCGATACATGTTTTCGGGTAATTTCAGGTTGCTAAAATCATTTATGGTATCAAATTTAATTTTAGAAAATGTTTCAACAAAATAATGAATTTGTATAATGGGAACAGAAGCAATTGGATAATAATCAGAAGGTCTAATTAGATCTTTCAGACTGAACGTATTTTTTTTAATAACTAAGTTAATTAGATAACACAACTTCAATGTTTGGTTGTATAGACAAGCTTTCTATTATACCTAGGTCTGGTCAGGTTAAATAAAAAACAAGAGATATTGAAACCGCATCAGGCACACCAACCCACAACCTTCTAAACATCACAGTTAATGCACTACCAGTCGTGGCTAGTAAGTTATTAAAGACACGTGAGCAAACTATGTCTGATTTGGGATCAAAATGTCTTCCAACCTCGCGTTCTCTCGACACCATACTCCAAGAAAGTTACGTTTGGTTGGAAAAAGTGAGAAACAGTCTCTCAAAACAAACCCTAGAAGCTGGGCAATGGATTTCATGGGCAGCATACTCTCCAGCATTACCAACCCCCTCTTGCTCCTCCAAGCAAGTCATACATGCGGCCTTTGTTTACTGAGTCTCCCAACAACCATGCAATGGTTTGGCATGGCATGAGGATCATTCTTCAGGCCATAAAAACACGTCAATCCGGGTCAGACACCAGTCATGGAAGTTGATCAACCCCTGTTCACACTGGCCAAAAAAACTTCAATGGAAGTATCCTCACACTGGGCATAGTGAAGACGCTTTTCTGGTGACCCTGGGGGTTATGCACACAGAGAAGATGCTTTGGGGTGTATCTGGTGACTGGCTGGACGGTAGTGGGTGGGTTACAGCACTTACTAATAATGGTTTCTCAACAAGCGGCAGAGCTGATTCCTTCATCGGTGTCCACCACATCTGCAGAACTAGGTACATGCACCAAGTGTCAGTAGCCACTCTGTATCAGCTCATGAGAAAGGGCCATTACGTTGATAAAGCGACAAATGAAGCTGATGATGACTTCAACACTGCCATTTGCCATTTGACGAATGGCTAAAGCAGTTATGTAACGCGCAGCCACAAGCAGATTACAAGTCCATGGAATTGGATCTTCTCATTCTCCAGTTTGTAAAGTCTTGTGGCACTGCTGACTTCTCTCTCTACATGGAGACCCTTGATTCTCTCATGCCGTGGGTTGTCTCTCTGGATCATACTCACTATGCTCGGAACTTGCCCATCCATCTCCGTGACATGGCAACACTTGAAAAGCGACACCCTACGCTATATGAAGAGTTCAAACGGGGTCACTTCATGGGACAGAAGACAAGACGAGCATTCTCGCGCACATACCACGTGACCAGATGCATGAGCAACTGATAGATTGGCTAAAGAATCATGCCAGCATCATGAGAATCTGGATGACCCATGCATAGTTCGCCAGGAACAAGTTGTTCGCCCAGAGATGGCTCGTCTTGTCAGAGAATTTGAGGGGGCAAAGAAGTCAGATGAACTAATGCATCATGAGCAATATCCCCCAAGTTCCAATCTGACTTAAATCTGATGTAACTGCGCTGGTGGATGCATTTGAACAGTGGAAAACCCCTTCTTAGAAGACAGTGGCGAACTGCTTGACTTGGACCAGTCAATTTTCATGCCTTCAGATGTGGTAGAGAATGTAAGAAGGGTGAAGGCAATTGGATTTGCAGCTATACACAGCATTTCTCGACAAACGCGTAAGCTCACAGGAAGAGGCTTTCACTGCTCCAATACACAAAACTAATCTGAAATTGTTCAAAGAGTCTCTCTCTGAACCCCGCGAAAGTCGGAGATCTCTGTTATCAAGGAGCAACAAGCAAAAGTGACCGAGATTTTGTTGGCTGCAAATTCTGGTCGCATCAAGGATGACTATGTATTCGCACACGAAAACTGCACTTACCCTCCCTCACTTACTCGGAAGGGAAGCATGCACCATGGAAACAAGAGTGAGATCCTGGACTGCATTGTCCCTTCAGGTCTTGACAATCACAGACCAGTAACGACAGCCTGTGTACTGGACGGGGCTGTGCTCGTTCAAATGCTGCGTCCTCAACGTGCGGAGACTATTGGTGAGTATTTCACTGGTGAGTTGGTGCCATACATCCTCTCCTGGTTTGAAGGGAATGACCGTATCGACATTGTCTGGGATGTTTACTCCAAGACAAGCTTGAAGTCAGGAACTCGGGAACAAAGAGGCAGTGGAGCATGAAGGCGGGTCACTTTCTCAACCAGACTTCCTGGAAACTGGGCTGCCTTCCTTCATGTAGACCACAACAAGCAGGAGTTGTTTGTGGAGATCGGCAAGAATCTGAAGCTCATAACACTTCCACAGGGCAAGCAGCTCTTCACCACAATTCTTGGTGATTGTGCGAGCTCACCAGCAGGAGCTGATGTTGACGCAGGAGGAAGCTGATACACAAATTTTTCTCCCTGTGGCTGCAGCTGCCTCTGCCGGTCATCGTCGAGTAATTGTGCGAACCGTGGACAGTGATGCTGTTGTGCTGGGTGTCTCAGCATTTCTTGCCCTTGGACAAAAGATCGACGAACTCTGGATAAGCGTTTGGTATGTGACGTAGTTACCCAGTACATTCGAACACATGTCATTGCTCGTGAACTTGGACCATCCAAAGCAAAGGCACTGCCAGCGTTTCATGCATTAACTGGATGCGACACGACCTCTGCATTCTTTGGCAAAGGCAAAAAGACGGCATGGTCAGTGTGGCAGTCTCCCGGAACTCACTTTGCCTCTACAGCTTCTCTCGTGCCCTGACCCCAGCATAGAGATGGTTACAACTCACACAGCAATGCTTGAGAGATTCACCATGCAGCTGTATGGTGTTTAGTGTTTATCCACAAGCGTAGATGCTGCCAGACTTCACCTTTTTTTTTTTTTTGCACATAGGGAAAGACTTTGAGCATATGCCACCAAGCAGTGATGCTCTTCATCAACACCTCCTCAGAGTAACTTATCAGAGTGGACATGTGTAGGGTTCTATGCTAAACAAAGCTCCAGCTCCAGTCAATCCAAATGAATGGGGATGGCAACAAGAATCTCCCGTGCCAACACCAGTTTACACCCCACTTCCTCTCATTTCAAGAAACTTACCAGAACTTGTCAGTTGCAAGTGCAAAAAGGATTGCAAGGCTCCTTGCAAGTGCAGCATGCATGGACAGCCCCAGTATGATCGTCTGTACATGCATGTGCACCAAAGGCAACACCAGGAATGAAATACAGAGAAATGATGAATCGATTAGTTCAAATGGAACAAAGGTAGGCAATGAATGTGAACTTCAATGTTATTAGACGCCTGCTACTTGTAGTTAAGGTTTACATGAAAGACTTTTTGACTGATTTGAAGTTGTGCTGTCATGCCTGGATAACAGTATACATAGTGGTGTAACAGGTTCAATAAGTCTTCCGTATGAGTATCTGACTCTAATTCCTGTTTCAATAAACTGTATGAATATTTCAACTTTGCACATTCATTTTCAAAGTTTGACCTTTTAAATGCAATGCAAATGTTATATTGATAACAGCAATGTGTAGAGTGACCTCAAAATATAGACAACATGTGTTGCATTAGTTTCTATGACAAAAAAAAATTCTGGGCTATGTTTTGACCACATTACTCAATATGGCCGACGGCGGCCATCTTGGATTTTGAGATACAGCCCGTGTCTTTGGATAAATCTGTTCCAAAAGCATTGAGGAGCTTCTATACCAAGGGGACCTTTGCATCATGACTTGAAGTCAACACCCTATTTTGCGCAGTTAACAAGCCTACTAGTTCACAAGATGTGATGTTTTCATTGAGTCACTGGGTCATGGAAGACCCAGGAAGCACGTAAAGCGTAAATAAAGACCACACTTCGCGGTGCTTAATATCCCAAGATATATAAGTAGCGTTTACATTGGGAGACGGCAGATGTAATACCTTCAAATATTCTAGGACGTGAATCCCAAACGTGCCGTGTACACCTTCCTGCTCTGTCGCAAATGCCAAACCACATAAAGTTGTCATGTTGTCAGACTACCCGCTAGATGCCCGATTCCCAGTTGACTTACTGCCAGAGCCGCAATGAAACTCAACAGTTCCAAGCCCATGTTTCACAGTACTAATAGTCGTACACACGCTGGAACAAACGGACGCATTGTTCAAGGACGTGGCATCAGGCTTCATGCCTTACTACTGGTGCCTGTTTGCAGAGGGGAACCAGACTGTACAGGTAACGTCTTCGGGAGTTTCAGCGCCATTACACAGTTGCAGTCCTGGTTTTTAATTGTCATGGGAAAAATCTTTTATATGACAGAATTAGGTTTGAACTTCATTTTAGATAAGCATAGAACGTAGATGGCTGCAATATCTGTAAGGTCTACTGTCAATATTAGCAACAATTTGTCAGCTCGATGGTATAGATGTCAAGTGTTCGAGAAACTTGTAAAAAACGAACACTTTATATTCACACCCCTACGTACATAACATATTTATAACAAACATAGAGTATAACACATACATTCCAGACACCATCTCCACCATCCAGGTGTGTATACACATAGGCACATGCACATGTGGGCGATTCCATACAGACCTATTTCATAGCAGTTTCCACCCACCCCAAACCCACCCCTACACACGACTCACTTCCGCGTTTTTTTTCCTCCTCATACACCCCCAAAGTGCCTCCTTCCATGCGTAAAGCTCCTCCTCTACCACTCTCTCCCTTCCCTTTTTCGCTGTCTTTATTTCTGTTTTCCTTTACCCTCTGTCTGCCTCTCTTGTTTTCTTCTCCCTGTCACACACACACACACACACAACACACACACACACACACACACACACACACACACACACACACACTCACACACACTTTGAAACACACCTGTTTACGTGTTTGTTTTTATACGCCATTATCTATGCTTATTTGTTTGTCTTTCATTTGATGGCATCAGTCTCGAAGACGGTACATGACCGAAACATTGACGATTTTTTTTTCTATTGTTAATCTTCTGAACATCCTCAAAGATAAGTTGTATTAGTGAAACAAAAGATCAGCAGTCAAAAAATCACTTTTATTATCGAACAGGTAAATCGTTTCTGATCAAAGCCGTGACAATCCATCAAAGTTGACATTTTCACACGTGTGTGTGTGTTGTGTGTGTGTGTGTGTGTGTGTGTGTGTGTGTGTGTGTGTGTGTGTGAATATGCACCCTTGTTTGTAGATCCATGGTACTGATTGCAATGTTCATCTTCTTATTGGTTTCATTTATATTTTCTTTAACCTTTTATGTATTTGTAAGCGCTTCGGGCTTATGATGTAAGATTAAGCTCCAAAAAGAATCATCATTATTATCATTAATTCAAAGATAAAGGAAGTGATAAGCCAAATCTTGCCATTGATACACCTCGCTCCAGTAAGACGTCAGTTGTGTTTTCAGTGAGTGGCTGCTTGATGCCAGTCAGATCAACCCACTTGATGTAGCTCTGCACTCAATCTGGAAGTAATTATAGTTCAGTTTCAGTTTCATCAAGGGAGGCGTCACTGCCTGCGGGTGCTAATGCCATGAAACCTCTTACGAGTGTCTACAAAAGAGCGCTTAAAGCAGTCCTATTAAAATCATCTAGTCTTAGTGAAGGGGGATTATACTAAAGCGGGGGCTCTCCATTAAAAGAAATGTTCGCTGTCAACAAATGTCTCTACTAATGCAAAAATTGCAGCGGGTTTAGCACCTCAAACTCTTCAGTCTAAATTTAGCATAAAACCCTAGGGATTCAACCAAATTCCAGGTTCCCACACCGAGAATAGATCTATTTAAATCAGGCTTAACTTACTCAGGTAGCGTGGCTTGGAATTCACTTCCACTACATCTCCGATGTACTCAAATTGCAGAATCCTTCAGGGAAAAACTAATTACACATTTCACAGCAGACCATTGCTATTAGGGACAAAATACACATACCTGGGCACACCCTCTGTTTTGCTGCATATTAAACGGATACGCCGTTTCCTTTCCACTGATGTTTTTTTTAAAACCAGATAATGATAAATGAGAGATATGGTTACTATCCGTTTTATTAATGATTGAAATTATATCATGATGAATGACTGTTGTGGCTGCTGGTTTTATTGGTGCATTGTCACTAATTGATTGATGTCTTAATACCTTGATTTCTTCGAGCGCTATAACTGCAAGGTAATAAATGTGTGTCCGGATTACTGTTGATCATATTGATGTATTGTTCTTTATTCAAATGTATAGTAATGTTTAGCATGCGACATTTTGGATAGAAAAATGGAATTATAATCCACACACACACACACACACCTCATGAAAAATAAGTGTTATGATATTGATTGCTAGGCATTCATTGCTGCTTACTGATAACTGATTGTAGTACCGTTCGTTCTCGTTTTGCCTTATAACCACATAAAAAAAATGTTATTATTGATGCATTGTAGTTGTCTAATTATTATCCTTAGCAGTTTGTTGTATGTTATAATTATCATTATTATTTTTTTCTT
>JADBJO010030292.1:7500-18058 GCA_016801955.1 Conus betulinus | reverse complement strand
AGAGAGAGAGATGCACTCAGAGCACTCTTAGACTCCCCCCCCACGATGCCCTTTTCGTGTAAGGGCCCAAGCCCCTTAAATGAGTGATATTATAGAGCTCATGGTGATTCCATACGGAGCTGTCGCATGTTGAACGTTAGTCTTCTCGATGTTACATAGCCCCTCGCTTTCTGGGAGCTATGGCATAATGACCAAATCGTGCATCAGGTGGTGGTGACGCACATCGCGCTGTGTGAAGGCACGTGTCTTCGAGGGCAGGTGAATACAGTGCTTCTGTGTGTCTCCCCCAGCACCTTACGGGTGTGTTCTTTTCTAACAGTGATTACCGTGGGTTCATTTGATGACACTACACGATAGAGAGAGGAGAGAGAGAGGATAGAGGACGAGTCGAGACAGACAGAACTATACAGACAGACAGACGATCAGACAAAGAGAAAGAAGCAGTAGCGACGAGGACAATAAATACGGACAAGAATACGAGAGAGAGGAGGAGAAAGCGAGTGAGAGCAAGTAGCGAGAGAGATACAGAGAGCAAACAACAGAAGAGAGAGATGTTAAACACAACCGTTAGTTATACCAGCACGAGACAGCAGCGACTCAGCGGGGAAGAGGAAGGGGGGTGGTGGGGGGTTGTGAGGGGGGTGAGCAGGTGGCAGAATCCCAGAAAAGAGATAACATTTATAGAGACACAAACGGGGTGGGGGCTGGGAGAGACAGGGAGAAAACCGCTTTGAGTGGGCACATAGGTGGATTCTCTACTTCTATCTGTCTTCTCTACTTCTTCTCTGTTCTTATATTCTTCCTCTGGCTGCTACGCAGTCTGGTGGTACTCACTTCGGAACGCGGTCCCTGTATGACAGCAGCAGTAATTATTCCCTATCGGCACCAAACAAAGGGAGTGGAGTTATGTGTGTCTGGACCTTTTTTTTTTTCTGTTTTAACTCCCGCCATTGCGGTCCAGCACTACTCCATCTTCGGGGGAGTGCATGCAGTATGGGTGTCCGTGTTCATCCATACCTACTGTACGGAGCCATACGAAGCCCATCTCTTCCGAAATCGTATTGGTGATGGGATTTTACGTGTGTGACAAGATGCCTTGTTCTCCGTGCTGTTCAACAAAAAACACAGCTGAACTGTCGCATGTTCTGTATGTCTCGATTGGTCTCGTTTTTGTTTTATTTTATTGTTTGTGCTTTTGGTTTTAATGGCCCAGCCTGGGCGTGCCAGCGCTCTGCTGACAATAAACGCGCTAAAAACCTTGTGACCGTTTGAACAAATGACACCTTTGACGCTTTAATGCCGTTGACCAAGGCAGACGTGGGACCACAGCCCGTGCTGAAGTAGAATGGGTGGAGTGGAAACGGCATCATTGTCCGGAGACGGTCGGTCGGGTCGGTGTCACGTTCAGAGACGGTCCCCCACTGTGACGAACTTGGTGGCGTGTACTTGAAGGTCTGGGGCTGTAGGGGGGGTGGGGGAGCATAGCTACAGGGGGTCATGTCAGGATGGAGGGGGGGGGAGGGAGGGAGGCCATCGGGGAGAATTTGACATGCTTTGTTTTTGTTTTCTAGGGAGAGGTCAAATGTCGACGGTTGTTCTGTCAACCAGAGAACGTTTTGGCAGTTACTGGTGCATGGGAAGACACAGTGATGGCTGAACCATGGTTTATTATTATCATAATTATTGTGAATACTTACATAGCGCGCGCCTGTCCCCTCGGCTAGGACCCAAGCTATAAGCGCTTTACAAAATCACACTCGTTTACATAACGGGCTGCCTTACCTGGGTATATTGTCCGACTGAAAGAAATGCCAGCTGGCGTTTTCATTCAGTCCCCGTTTTCCGGTGTAACGTCCTTTTAACTCCCTTCCACTTTTCACGTCCCCTGCGAGTTAGAATTAGCACGTTCAGCGCAATTTTAACCTCCCCGGGAGTTAGAATTAGCACGTGCCAATTTAACTCCCCGGGAGTTAAAACACACCACCCAATGAATGCTCCCCCGCCCCCCCCCCCCCCCCCCCCCCGCCCCCCCCCCCTCCCCTCGTTTAGATTGACTACCCCACACCCCAAACATTCAGTTTTATGTGTTAGTCATGATATGAGAAATAAAACATTTAATAAACACCCCCCCTCCCTCCCACCCTCCCCCTCTCTCTGTCTGTCTGTCTGTCTCTCCCCCCACCCCCACCCCCCCCCCAACTTTCTTTCAGTCTCTCGCTCACTCTCTCACTCTCCTTGCTTGTCTGTCTGCCTTTTTGTTTGTCTGTCTGTTTGTCTCTCTTAATCTCTCTCTCCCTCTCTCTTTGCTTGTCTCTCTGCTGTCGCTCTGCCTGTCTATATTTCTCTGTCTCAGTGTCCTCTGTCTCTAAGTGTCTCCCCCACTCCTCACTCCCTCTTCTTGTCTGTGTTTTCTTTCTTTCTTTTCTCTTTACTCTCCCCCTTTCTCTCTCTCTCCTCTTCCCTTCCTCTCTCTCTCTCTCTCTCTCCCTCCCTCTCCTCTCTCTCCCCCCCTCTCTCTCTGCATGCTTCTAGTCAGCTTTATTTTACTATTATTAGTGTTTAATCAAAGACAGATCGGATTAATAGGCTTTGTATGTTAGCCTAAAGATCTTTATTATTGTTGTCAACTAAAGTTTTTCGAGTGTCATGTGTCCAGTGTACTCTCTGCAGTGTGTGTGTAGGGGGGGGGGGGGGGGGGGGGGAGGGGGGCGACAGTCGCTGGCATAAAAGGCCAGAATGACATCCTCCCCCCCCCCCCCCCCCCGGCCCCCCTCTATTTTTTTTTGTCTAACTCCCCGGGAGTCAATCTGGATCAACCATTTCTTGTTCGATCGAAAGTAACTCTCCGGGAGTTTAGTTTAGGCACGTGCGGTACGTGTTGTGTTGTGTTGCGCGTTGCGTTGCGTTGCGTTGCTTGCAGTTGCGTATTGCGTTGTGCTGTGCTGTGTTGCGAGTTGCGTTGCGTTGTGTTGTGTTGCGCTGTGTGGGTATATATACTTAATTCTGTTTCTGGCGCGAGATTGGGTTCGTTAATAATCAGACCCAGTCCTCAATCAATGCATAAAACAGAAAGATAACAGAAGTGGATGAATAAAAGAAACAGATCTGAATATCAAGTAGCCTACATGAATGAACAGATAACAGCTGAATAAAAAATACATTCACAGACAAAATGAACAATGACACAGACACTGTCACGTCACCGCTATAATTATGATATTCAGAAGAAGCAGGCCAGAAAATCTTGACAGGAGTTCAAACCGGTTTGTGCTTTAATTTCCCGTTTTATGTTTTCTTTAAACAACGTTCAACCTCAGTCCTAGCTAGCTTTTTTTTTAGTTCAGCTTCCAGTCAAAAGCGTTTTTATGATCGGCTGTTCTTCCCAGACCCGACAACTCTCTCTCTCTCGTCTCTCTCATTCTCTCTCTCTGTCTGGGGGGGGGTCTCCGTGGGTCCTCGCGCGCGCGCGCGGCGCGCGCGCGCACACCACACACACACACACCGTCTAAGATCAGACCTTTTAGTGAACAGACGTTAAAACCTACTGACAACAACTCGCACGCACGCACGCACATACGCACACGCACATACACATGCACACACACACACACACACACACACACACACACACCACACACACACACACACTGGTAGTCAGTCGGTTCTCTGGACCTTGCTTGATGGCCTCTCTCTCAAACCTACTCAACACACGAATGCAGATTTTTACTGACGCGCCAATTCAGGCACAGAAACCCCGCCTATAGAGCGGGCGTCCTTTGGGTATAATACTTTTTTTTTTTTTTTGGAAATGGACAGCCGCTGGGCTGACAGAGCCGGTTTTGTGGACAAATCGTCATATTGACTGCCGCCTTTTGGCGCGCTGTTTCAATTCAGTCTGCCGACCCCCCGTGAATAGCGAAAGGCGACGTAATGGCTAAATTCTAGCACAAAACACACCAACACAAACACACAACACACACCACACACACACACACACACACAACACACACACACAACACACACACACAACACACACCACACAACACACAACACACCACACACACACACACACACAACACACACCACATACACACACACAACAACACACACACACACACACACCACACACACACACACACCACACAACCACCAAAACACACACACACACACACACACCACACACCACACACACACACACACAAAACACACACAACACACACACACACAC
This sequence comes from Conus betulinus, assembly GCA_016801955.1. Lineage (NCBI taxonomy): Eukaryota > Metazoa > Mollusca > Gastropoda > Neogastropoda > Conidae > Conus > Conus betulinus. Next base: position 13,830 of record JADBJO010030292.1, on the reverse strand, counting down.
ACAACACACAACCCACATTCAGGCAATTCCTAATGATGTCTAGGGAACTTGTCAACACAGGTGTTACGACAAAAAAGTTGGAAAGAAATCCTCACATGGTTAGCCATACAAAATTTCTTCTCCATTTAGCGTGACAGTCATAGGTACAAAAAATAAAGTAATGAATGAATAGAGAAATGAGTAAATAATTCGAACAGATAAATGAACAGATAAAGAAAGGAAGGAAGAGAGACATCATCTATTGATCTATTATTCCATTCTGCTCACAAGGAAACCTCACATGTGCGTTTTTGAACAGCAGCTCATCAAACTCTAATTCCGTCCTTTGCGGTCGGCTGGACTATAGGAAACAGCGTTTTGACTAAGGAGCTCCTCGGCAGTTATTGTTTCGTGGCCTCATCTTCAACGGCCTCTTACCGCGCTGACACTTGTCTGTTAAAGACCCCCCCCCTGGAAAGACTTTTCCTGGTTCCTGTATAGAAGTTTCGTTTGAAAACGTGTGCGTGCGTATGTGTGTGCTGGCGTGCGTGTGTGTGTGTGCGTGTGTGTGTATGTGTGTGTGTGTGTGTGTGTGTGTGTGTGTGTGTGTGTGTGTGTGTGTGTGTGTGTGTGTGTGTGTGTGTTTGTACGCGCGCATGCGAGCGAGCGAGTATGTGTGTATGTGTGTGTGTGCACGTGCGTGCGCGAGCAAATGAGACAGAGAGAAAGAGAGAGAGATGAGGGGGAGGGAGGGAGGGGTTTGAATCTACACAATGCCAGAGAGGGGGAGAGAGACAGAGTGGGTCGGGGGATACGCGCTCGCTTCAGCGTGTGTGTGTGTGTTGTGTATGTGTGTGTGGTGTGTGTGTGTGTGTGTGTGTGTGTGTGCGTGCGTGTGTATGTAGTGTGTGAGTGCGTGCGTGCGTGTGAGGGAGAAACAGAGGGGTATGGAAGAGACAGCAAAGAGAGAGAGAGAGAGGGGGAGAGAGAGAGATGTCTGATTTTAAATTCGACTTTTTTTTGCGGCACCTTCTCTGTCCTGCTGAACCAGAAACTCAAAAGCAAAATACTTGATGGGTATTCGTAAAACCCAGTTTTGTAGTGAACACATTTCGTATTTGTGTTAGTTTAGAAATAATAGATTACTGACTGAAACAAAAAAAGAAAAGTAAGCAAACAAAAAAACAAAAAAAAAAACAGTGACAACGATTTCTCACATAATGTATACAAGAACACAAACAAGAACAAATGTTTTATTCTCCAGGCTAACAGCCCCCTAGAATGGGGTTTTTTAAAAAAAATAAATAAATAAAAAACCTTACATGTGACAGAGTACGCGGCAACGAAAAACAAAAAAATGTTTCAGCATTAACTCATGCCTGTGTGACCCTCAACATTTTGTCAAATAATCTCCTTTTTTTTTCTTTTTTTTTTTCCCCAACTTTTCCAATGAAATGAAATCCCGCCGTATCTGCAAACGCTTTGAAAGGGAGCATACACAGTCTAACGAACGTTCAAGATACAGGGTCCTTGTCATGACATAATGTGTGACTACTGGTCACCAACATTCAGACATTCCTGTCTTATACTCCTGTACAAGATACAATTACAGACCATATGTTCCTCGTCCTCTTCCATGTTACAACACCTGTTTTTCACATGAAATTTGCATTATTCTTACACATTTTTCTGGGGGGGGGGGGGGGGGGGAAAGAACAGGGGGAATTCGGGTGGATCGGGTTGGGGGGGGGGGGGGGGGGGGGGGGGGGGTGGGGTCCATGGGTCTAGCATTCAAGCCCAAGCCGAAGGGGAAGCCACTGACAGTAGCAAACAAGCGAATCTCAAATAGTTTCGATCAAAATAGTGCTCAAAGTGCTCAAAGTACCGCTCTCCAGCAAAGTTCAACATCATTGTTTTAGGTGGTACGGTAACTTCAAAACGTAACGAACGTTGTTATGGTGGTGGTTTCAAAGAATTCACACAACACAACACACACACACACAAACAACACACACCACACAACACCACAACACACACAAACACACCCACACACTCACACACACCCACACACACACACACACACACACAATTTTTTTTAAAAAAAAAAAAAAAAAAAAAGAAAGAATGAAAAGAAAAGGGAACAAATCATGACATCAATGTCGTTCACACTGTAGTTTCAGCACTAGAAGAGCCGTCTGTCTGTTTCAGACATCAGGGGCAAGAACTCTGACGATTTTGGGTGAATGGGAACGTACGTTTCCTTTGTGACCTCTCCAGTGCCAGGGTTCGCTTTAGTAAAAAAAAAAAAAAAAAAAAAAAAAAAAAAAAAAAAGGTTTAGCTTATCTAGGGAAACGGCTTGCGTGTTAGGCAAAATGGTGATACTGGTGGGATCGGGTTCCTAAATGGTGAGTTTTGGGCTGTGTTTAGGTATTAATATACCGCGAATCTGCTGCTGTTATCTCTTGGGGGTCAACTTAGCTGTGTCAACCAGCTCTTTGACGCTGTCGTCATTACAACTCTTATAACAATGTGAGTCAGTAATGAATCTGAATCTAGACCTAGGAACCAGGGTAGCTGGAAAGGGCCCATCAAACCGACTTTCACCTTGTGCCACCTCTCGTCGTTTCTTTAGACATTCTTCCTGTCATTCTTTCTTGCGTCACGACATCACGTCAACATTGGTGGTCAGCTCAGGATGTGGGCTTGCGGTTGACGTCATCGTTATTGTTGTCGTTGCAAGGTAAATAGCATAGTCATCAACGTCATTATCGTATTACGTGTTTTTTCGTCATCTCCTTCTCGTGCTTATCTTTTCATTTCTTTTCGTTTGCTTGTATGTATGTGTGTGTGTGTGTGTGTGTGTGTGGTGTGTGTGTGTGTGTGTGTGTGGTGTTTGTTTGTTGTTGTTTGTTGTTGTTGTTGTTGCTGTTGCTGCTGGGGGCCGCTGCTGCTGCTGTTTCTCCTTTCTTCAGACGTCCCTTTTTGCATTTCTTTCCATTTCTGTAGATTTTTTCCCCCCTGTTCTTTCTTCCCCCTCTTCCCGTTTGCCTTCTCAGTTTTTCTTTTAATTTTCCTTCTTCATTTCCTCCTCCTCCCCTCCCTCCTTCCTCTTCTTCTTCTTCTTCTTCTTAGCTCGTTCGCCATCTGGTTAGATGAGCAGCCCGGTGTCCTTGATGAAGTCTGCCGTCCGTCGCAGCTCCCCAGGGTGCCGTACAGCTTGGCTTCCACTGCTGTCGCGTGTTGGCCAGTTCTTTCTCCTGCATGCTGCGGCGTGCGTCGTGGCAGACGTGACCAGTGAAGGATGTGGTCGGGTGTCCTTGGTCCCTCACCACAAGGGGCACTCTCTCCACTCTGTCCCAATGCCAAAAGTGTTGTGTGCACGTGGTGGACGGGAGTCAGGACGGGGGTGGGGTCAACAGTGGGCACTGTTTGTCCTCACTGAAATACCCCATGTGTTTCTCTAACTACGGGCGTCATCATGCGTGTCCAAGAGGCGCGGTATCACCTCTAGCCCCGGGGTGGGATCCTCGGAGCAACAATTCCCCCCTGTGCTCACAGGGCAGGGCACGTACGGGCCATGAGCTAAGGGTGAGCACCCCGAAAGAAAACTCCAGCTGATGACGGAGATATCGGGCCACTGGCGCAACTAAAATCACGACACCACCCATCTACGCTTCCATGATGATGACTGTCCTCTATTTTTTTTTCATTTTTTTTTTTTTTTTTTTTCTATTCTGTATCTCGCCCCCCCCCCCCCCCTCCCTCTGTCTCTGTATGTCTCTCTCTCTCTCTAACGGTCTCTACTCCCTCTACCTCTTCTCTTCTCTTCTTCTGACGCTTTTCTCTTCTGTCTTTCATTTCCACTTCTTCTTGCTTCTCTTTTGACGCGTTCGCGTTTCTCTTCTTCTTCTTCTTTCTCCTCTCGTTGTCTCTCTCTCGTACTCTCTTTCTTCCTTTCTCATTTTCTCTTTCTCTTCTTCCTTCTGGTCTTTTGAACTCTTCCTCTTCTCTTTACCTTGTCTCTTCATCTCTCTCTCTCACTCTCTCTCTCTCTCTCTCTCTCTCTCCCCCCCCCCCCTCTCTCTATTCCCTCCTTATTTTTCCTCTTGTCCTCCTTTCTCTCACTGACCCCCCCTCTTTACTTGCCTTCTACTACTCTTTCCTTTCTTTCCTTCAACCTTCTTCTCAGGGCTTTTCACTTTGGGCAGCAGGGACAGAAAGTCTGTACAAGATAGGCCTGCACCAGCGGAACCCAGCATAAATCTGACGATCACACTGATTGAAGTGGCGTCACCGGCCCACGTGATTGGAATCCAGATTCCTTATAATTTTCGCGTCACACAGCACCTGCCGTAAATCAGGCTCAAGGAGGACAAACTGGGGAAGGCTGCCAGAGAGGGCAGAGAGAGAGAGAGAGGGGTGGGGGGGGGGGGGGGGGGGGGGGGGGGGCAGAGAGGAGAGGGGGGAGGGGTCTGGAGCACAAGAGAGAGGGGGGGAGGCAGAGAGAAGAAATGGGGGGGGCCACGAGGAAGGGGGACAGAGAGGGAGGGGGCACAGAGAGAGAGAGGGGGGAGCAGAGGGGGGCCAAGATGAGGGGGTAGAGAGGGGGGAGGCAGAAGAGAGTGGGGTTGGCAGAGAGTGGGGTGGGTCAGAGAGAGTGTGGGGGGGGGACAGGGAGAGAGGGGGCACAACGAGAGAGGCGAGGGGGGGCACAGAGAGAGGGGGGGGCAGAGAGGGGGGAGGAGAGGAGAGGACGGGAGTAGGGGAGAGGGGGTAGGGGAGTAGGGGCGTGGAGGAGAAGGGAGGGGCGCCAGCGGGGGGGGGGGGGGGGGGGGGGGGGGGGGGGGGAGGGGATGGTCGGGGAGAGAGAGGAGGGAGAATATAGAGAATATAGGGAAGAGAGGCCACAAAACGAAACGAATTCTGTCTAAAGAGGATAGTGGGGTAAGCATAAATGATGTTTGTTTGTGTTGTCGCTTTTGCTTTTTTTTTTTTTTTTTTTTTTACTGTGGGCAGTTGAGTTTTGGTTTTTTTTTTTTTGTTTTACATCCGGGCCTTTGGGAGAGATACACACAATACATATGTACATTGTGTGCGTTGTGTGCCCGCACGCGTGTGCGTGTATGATGTATGTGTGTGTGTGGTGTGTGTGTGTGTGTGTGTGTGTGTGTGTGTGTGTGTGAATGCGTGCGTGCGTGCGTGCGTGCGTGTATGTGTGGTGTGTGTGTTTATGTGTGTGTGTGGTGTGTGTGTGTGTGGTGTGTGTGTGGTGTGTGGGTGTGTGTGTGGTGCGGTGTGGGTGTGGTGTGGGTGTGGGTTGGGGGGGGTTGGGGGGGGGGGGGGGGGGGGTGAAGGAAAGAAAGGAAGGGAAGGAAGGAACGAAAAACCGACATGGACACTGAGCGACAGACAAAGACACAGACAAAGGGACAGACCAAAGACAGCTGGAGCCTGGTTTGGCCTAATGGGTAGGGCTTCAGACGCTTGTCCCATGGTCTGGGGTTCGAATTTCCATTGAGATATCCAGGTTGAAAGATTTTCCTTCTTCGGACTACAGTTTTAAGCAGACACCAGTCCCATCCTATATTCCTAGGACGAGACGCCGGGGGGGGGGGGGGGGGGGGGGGGGGGGGGGGGGCGGGGGGGGGGGGGACTTGTCCCCTGTGAAAATAAGTGCATCAAAAAATGTAGCACGCACCTTAAATTCCATGCCAGATTTGTTGTGTTCTTTGTTTGTTTTCTTGTTGTTGTTTGTTTGTTTTTAAGAGGAGAGCGCTATGGTGCGCCGGATGGATGGGCAGATGGCACAAAATCAAAAAACACATGTACACGTTTAGACGTCTTTTCCCGAAGACAGAATGCTGGCCTGCCTTAATGATGGGATTATAAATGGGTTTCACTCCAAAAACATTCTCACTGATGGTCAACGTCAGAGTTCTAGCAGATGCAGAGGAACGGAAATACACACGCGTGCGCGCGTGCACACATACACACACGCACGCACGCAAACATACACACGCGCGCGCGCGCGCGCGCAACGCACACACACACTCACACAACGCACGCACGCACGCACGCGCGCACACACACACACTCACACACACAACACACAAACACACACACAACACACACACACACACACGCTCAAGCTCACAGTGAGAGAGAGGGAGGGGGGGGGGGGGGGGGGAAGGATTAAAAGGGAGGGGAGATGTGAAGATCCAACTCCCCATCATGCAACAACTCATAGAACCACCACCGCTATTTGCAGTCTGCTGTCATCAGCAAAAAACTCATGGAACACACACTGCTACTTGCAGTCCGCTGTCATAGCAACAACTCATGGAACACAC